>SCDS01000646.1:34891-84264 GCA_004149465.1 Drosophila nigromelanica
TATATATATATATATATATATATACGTACATATATATATATATATATAGATATATTATATGTTTATTTAGCGCTTTGCTACTGCTATGCATCTTGTTTTCCCCTATTTGTTTAAATAACATTTAGCAAAAATAGAGCCTGCTTTATATACAATACAACTTTTGCTTTTTTTCTCTTGTGTATGCAAAATATTTAACATTATATACGGTTTGTTTCTTCATTTTGCATACTTGCATATAAGTATATACATATGTTCATTCGCTTTGCAAAACTACAAACATTTTTATATAGTTCTATCTTCTAAACACGGAATTTTTTCGTGTTTTGCCTTGACTAACTTATTTTACATGTTTTTATGTGCATATTATGGTAGAGGATTTTTATTAATTATGTATTTGACTTACAATAAAGCTTTTAAAACTAAAAAACAAATTTTTTCGAAACAACGCAAACATATGCATATAAAATTATAAAGATTATATATGTATATATTGTGCATATAATATAAAAAAAAATTTAAAATAAAAATATAAGTTTGCTTTTTTTTTGTTTTTCTTTGTTGAATTCTAACAAAGATAAACGTTTTGTTTTTTTACAAAAAAATTGTTGCATCTATCAGAATAAGTATATACAAGAGTTTAAGCAAATGAAAATACACATGCGTGTTAGAGCAGGGTGTCTCGGTTTACTACTTTATTATGTATAATGATAAATTTGATTTTCAACTAATTTGTTCAAAATTTATTTTTGAGCTATACACAAATTGTCTGTTTCACTTGACTAGCAAATCCATTTGTATGATGGAAAGTAGCGCTTACTTAGCAGAGAAAAGTTTCAAGTTTAAAAATAAGGGAGACATGGGTATGTGTGAGTGATGCAGCTCGTTTTGAGATGCAACATTATTGCAACCTTTGGATACAACTAACTATACAAAATACTAAAGAAAAAAACCTTTAAATTACAAACGAAAACAAAAGGATTGCCATTTGTGTGTGTTTGCATGAGTTTTAGATATTTACATAGCTGTAGAAAGAAGCATTGCAAAAAACTCTTTAGCTAAACGGCGCTATGCCATTTGCGAGGAGCTGCTGCTGGCAGAACGATCATCGCCTGTTATACTAGACTCAGTAGCAAACTCCTGAAAAGTCAGCCCAATATTGTTATTTAGCGGAACAATGCTTAGAACATCACCAACATCGCACCACTGCTGATTCTGATAACCACTAGTATTCACATTACCATTATTACTGTTTCCATCGCGGCCTTCAAGTTCTTGATCATCCTCACTAAGTATATTGCTCAGGCACATGTTAAACTCATCGTAGTCTATAAAGTTTCCACAGTCCAGAGCTGTGACATTGCCCAGATCTGGAACAAGCAAGCTAACCGCATCCATATTAGCTTCAGCGTCCGGCTCGCTGCTTCTGCTGTTGTTGTGGTAAGCTCTAAGGTTCAAATGATCTGCCTCATCCCCCGCTGCCATGTAGTGAAGGGCGTTTTTGCCTGCCGTTTCGATGAGTGTTAACGCTGAAGAAATATTAACGAGATCCTCTTCAACATCTCCATTACAGTTATCAATGTTGCCGTTCTCCGCTACGTCACCATCATTGTTTTGCGCCTGGGCCAAAGGGATATTGGTGCTGATATCAAACCGATCAGTATTATCCAGTTCGATCAGCTCAATCAAATTATCCTCGTCAGCATCGCTTGAATGGTTAAGTCCCTTAGCCAAGGCGCAAAATTCTGGTCACTTGTAATCTCGCGAAGTTCTTCTTCGTCGTCCCTCGGTCAACATGGACTCGCCAATTACTGTAAGTCACAAAATTTTAGATCATTTTCTAAAAAAAAAAGGGGCAGATGCCAGGGCTACTCACCAGCACTGCGCGTCTTGCGGCGCGCTTCAGCCACACTCTCCACACTCGCACCCGTATTAGAATTGGTTGCACTACCAACTACTCCAGCTGCTCCGCCTCCAGTTTTGCCCGGTGGTGTTTTCATTTCTGCTGCTGCTGATGCAGCTGCAGCAGCAGCGGCTGCATTGCTGCGACTGTATATAATCTTGTTAGCGGCAGCGCTCGCCCTTACGCTTCTTCTTGTCCCTATTTTTTCGTCGGTTGGAGAACTGGCGCTCACAATGTTGTTGTTGGTATTAACAACGTTGTTGCCAATACTAGTGGCACCTGCTGCCGTTGCGCCTCTTGTTGCATGCACAACATTCGTGTTATTATTGTTGCTGTTAGATGTTGACGCTGTTGCTGCATTGCTGACGGTTTGCAATGTCGCACTATTATTATTGCTGATATTTGTTGCAGTTGGCTGTGCTTTACATGTCTTCTGTGCAACATTCAAACTGGGTGCTTCTGTAAAGAAACAGGGAATAACTGAACAAAAGACCTACCAAAATCATTAGTTGCTGTTAACTCACTGTGCTGCTGCTGCTGCTGATGTTGTTGGTGCTGGGCATTGCGCCTTGTCACGTGCTTTTCCTCAACCTGTGCCTTTGAGATGCGCACCTTGCCTGCAACCTCAATAAGTGGCTCATCCGAGTCTGAAGACTCGATTTCCATCTTCTTTGATAGCATATTATTGAGCGCTGTTGACTCGGTGGTCTCCGTATTATTATTATTATTATTATTATTATTATTATTATTGTTGTTGTTGTTGTTGTTGTTGTTACTACTGCTGCTGCTGCTGCTGACGCGCGTGCGCTTGCTGCTGTGACTGCTACTGGTGTCGATGAGGGGACTAGAGTCGTTAGCTCCATCATTGCTGCTGCCACACTCCGACTCTTGGCGACGACGTTTGATGCTGCTGCTACTTTGATTGTTGTGAATTGGCGTTGATGTGCCCAAGCGGGGGCTCAGGATTGACGTTACACGCGTTACGCTCCTAACCGGCACTGTTGGCGTTGTTGTTGTCGCAGTTGCTGCTGCTGTTGTAATAACTACAGCTACCGTTTGTGCCTCCGGGCTGGTTTTTTGAGCCTCCATTGGACTCTCTAACCGACTGCTAGCGCGGGTTCTCACCCGCGGCACTTCGCTATCCAAGTGGGGGGGTATTTCAATCGATATGGGTTGAAGTGATTCGGACTGGGGCTTTTCTTTTTCCTCCTCCTCCACCTCGTTCTTTTTAATCGGGATAGCATCGATATTCTCATCGGCATCGGGCTCCTGTTTACTGGATGTGGCATTCGATTGTCTATCGGTCTTCACTTCTACAGACACATTTTTCGTGGACAGTAGCGTCGGCAAGTCTTCTAGCTTATTATTTTCCATTTTTACTTTCACTTCAGTTTTCGGCTCCATTCCAGTTGTTACTGGGGTTGTTAGTGCTGGCGCCGGCTTTTTACCATCGTCTGTATCTGTGTTGTCCGTCAAGTTCTTGATGAGATCATCGTGTTCGAGTATATCATGTTCGCCATTCAGTTTCGTTGTGCTTGGTGTTATTGTTGTTAAATGGAACCCGCCGCCCCGATTTGCAGCCACAGTTTCCTTTAGAACACTGGCCACAATGTTCTCCAAGTCGTCCGGAAAGTCTCCCTCCATTTTGGCTAGCGCCTTTTCAATCTCATCGTCGGCATGTTGCGGCTGTTGAAGTTTACTTTTAGCACTATTTGTTGTTACCGCTGCAGTAACTGATGTAGGCGGAGTTATTAATGTTGACGTGCTTGCTGTATTAGTTGCTTGCTTTGTTATCATTTGCTGTTGCTGCAGTTGTATAGGACTACTGGAGGATTGCTGATGCGGACTCTTTTCAGAGAGCGCGTCCATAGACTCTATACCGCTGTCCTCGCCGCCGCCATTATTGCCATGTCCGGGCGTGCCACTCCCATTGCTGGCCGGTGAGTTGCGCAGTGTGCCAGCAAGAACCGATGCCGGCGTTGGTGACGACGTGACGCTTGTTACATTCGACACCGGTGGCAGACTGACATTATTTATTTTGGGATGCGCTGACGCCACTGTAGCTGTATTTGCACTTCCGATTGCATTTTCATAGACATTGTTGAGCATAGTGGCGTTCATCGAAATGGACATTGGTAGTTTTCGCTCGCCGTGCTGCATTGACAACGTTGCTGTCGCTGTTGTCGTTGTCACCGGTGAGGTTGTGGTGACCGTTATTGTTGCTGTATCGGCGC
Source organism: Drosophila nigromelanica (assembly GCA_004149465.1). NCBI lineage: Eukaryota > Metazoa > Arthropoda > Insecta > Diptera > Drosophilidae > Drosophila > Drosophila nigromelanica. The sequence continues at coordinate 39,026 of SCDS01000646.1, forward strand.
TACTTGGCGCCACTTTTGTGATTTCGACGCGCTTCAACGTCGTCGCACTTGGCAGCATTGTTACGGCCGCCGCCAGTTGTTGTTGTTGCTGCTGCTGCTGTTGCTGCTTCTGTAACTGCAGCTGTTGCACAGCGGTGATGTATGACGGCGGCTTATGGTTTTTTGTCATCGGCTTACCACCCACAATGGGTGTGATGGTGGCTGCAGTCTTAATTTGATTTTTTAGAGTTAAGTTGCTCAGCATGCGACTGTTGTTGCTGCTGTTGCTGGTATTATTATTGTTGTTATTGGTGTTGCTATTGTTATTATTGTTGTTGTTGTTGGTATTATTGTTGATATTGTTGCTATTGTTATTGTTATTTATATTATTATTGTTATTATTGCTGTTAATATTAGTATTATTATTAATATTATTATTATTGTTATTGTTGGTGGTGGCGGTGCTTGTTATAGCGCTTAATGTGATGCTACTGGGCAGCGAGGTGGCAATTTTGCTCAGCTGCTGCTGTTGCTGTTGCAGCAGTGTCGTTGCAGTACCACTGTTTGTAGACCCCATCGTCACCAGCTGCCCGTCGCCGGCTTGCGACTTGTGCGCCTCTACAATGGCACTGATAGTAAGTCCGTTCTTGCCGGCCACAATGGTTGTGGTCTTGGCACCTGTTGGCATCTGTTGCGCTGGATGTGCTGATTGTTGCGGCAGCGGCGGTGGCGGCAGGCTCTTTTGTAATAAAATGCCAGAGTTGGGCAACCCATTCACATGTGTTACAGGCGTTAATTTTGACTGTTTGGATTCGGGTGCGCCCTCCATTACCAATACTGGCTGCTGTTGCGTCTCCTGGTCACAAAAAGAACGTTTTATGTGGCGAACCGTTTGCTCCTCCTCGGAAGCAGCAGGCGGCTTCTTTCGATCCTTGCGCGTATTCTTTACAACCACAGAGTTCTTTCCGCGAAGACGAATCTGCAGCGGTGGAACGCGTGGCTCGTTCAGTCCAGCAGCAACAGTTTGCTGTTGACCACCTTGCTGCTGCTGCTGCTGTTGTTGAAAATTACTGTAAACAGGATGATGCTGTTGTTGTTGCTGGAGCTGTGGCGAAGGTAGCGTCAGCAGTTGCGTCTGCATTGGCAGCTGCTGCTGTTGCTGCTGCTGCTGCAAATGATTGCTGTCCATTATGGCATTAAGTTGGACATGATGTTCATTTAACGCTGGAGCCATTTCCACTTTTTCCAGCTTGAGTCGCAATTTGATTTTCTCTTCAGCGATGGCTGCGGCCGTCGCAGTCTCTATTGCTGTCTTAGCCTTGGCATTTCCCTTTGCACGTTCCCGCTTTGGTTTTGGAGTAGCATTTGCTGTTGCATCCTTGGCCTTTCGTTCCTTTACACCCTGCTGCAGCTTCTCGCGCAGGAGATTTGGTTTGGTCTTCTTATTACCGGTACTGGGAGAAGTAGTTCCGACATTGCCAATCAGCGGCGAACTGTTACCTGATCGAGGAGAATCACTAGATGCTGTGGACTGCATCTGCATCTGTTGTGCTTGCATTTGCAAGGATTGGCCTGGGATAGCCATTTGCTGTTTCTGATTGTTGTTGTTCGTCTTGTGCTGCGGTAATTTTTTAAGGCGATTCGAAGTAGATTTGTTCGAGGCAAGGGAATCGCGAGAACGCTCTTGATCGCTGCCACCCGCTTGAGGCAGCTGTTGACCAGACATGGCCGAGTTTGAGTCTTCTTCGGAGAAGATGTTGTTTGGCAGCAACATGTCGTTAGCAGGATTGAAGCCTGCGTAGCCGCTCAGGCTACTTGACATGCTGCGAAATTGAAGTTGCGTTGTTTCTTGCTCTGCTTCCGTATCGCTATCGTCGCTGGCCATCGGCTCCATATCGCCGGTGTGCGGATTGATTATAAATTGCCTTTGTTGAACATTTCCTGCACAATGTTGCTGCTGCTGCTGCTGCATTTGCGCCAGTTTCTTTTGTGACATAACTTGTGCATTTAGGCTTTGCACTTGTTGTTGCTGCATTTGAAGTTGTTGTTGTTGTTGCGTGCGATGGGCTACTTGCTGCTGCTGTTGTTGCAGTTGAATCTGGCGCTGCAACTGTTGCCGTTGTTGTTGCTGTTGCAGCTGTTGCAACTGAGTTAATTGCTGCTGATGCCTTTGTTGCTGCTGCTGTTGTTGCAATAACTGCTGTTGCTGGTTGAAGGGCTGCATTTCTAGCATTTGAGTTTGTTGCTGTTGCTGGGGCTGCTCTATGCATACAGGCGTATCCTGAAGCGTGCTAAGCGCATCTCCGACATCCATGCCGACCGCTGACAAATTGTCCTCGATTAAGTCCAAATCCAGGTCCTTAGCATCCTGAAGCAACGATTCGAGCTCATTCTTATCTTCAAGGCTCAGCGTTGAGTCTAGATCACAGTTTAGAGTTGGCAGTAAAGCATCCAAGTCGTTGGTTGTTAATGCATCCAGATCGGACAACGAAATTAAGGGATCATTTAGGCCATGACCAACGGCTGCAACATTCGACACATTCTGCGCTTGTTGTGGACCCATTTGTTGGATTGGCATTGGTAACTGTTGCTGCTGCCGTTGCCCGGTTCCTGATACCTGAGCACCCGTTCCTGATGGCATCATTTCTTCCGTATTAGATGCCGCTGCTGTTTGCGTTGGACCGTTGCCTAAGTTGATTTGCTGTTGCTGCAGATTGTATTGCATTTGGTAGCGTGTAAACTCTTGGAAACGGCTTTTAGTAGCCGAATCCATCGGCTTGAGCGCGGTCCAGCGCGAATTTGCCGCCGCCTGAGTATAATCGGGAGGCGGTGGCAGCTGCGCGTTCCCCGCGCCAGCTACAGGTACAAGGTGTGAATGTTGCATATTAGATATTGGCGTTATCTCTTTTTGCTTTTGCTGAAGCTGCACCATCTGATGTGAATGTGGGCTATTCGGCGTCGTCGAAGGCGATAGCAAAGACGGAGGTGGAGGCTGATGGTTAGCCATCAGCGGACTGTGCATCGAATGATGGCTGGAGGCAGGTGAATGGGCAATGGGCGAGCTGCCACCGTGGGACATAAACTGCTGCGCCTGAGGTGAGGACAATGGCATGCTTAAAAGTCGCTGCTGTTGTTGCTGCGGATGTGGCGGCTGTGGCAGACTGGCACGAATTTGCTGCTGTCTTAACTGCTGCTGCTGCTGCTGCGACTGTTGCAGGCTTAAAGTATTGTAGCAATCTGTGTAGATAACAAAAATAAAATACGAGTTCAGTACCCAAACATTAAGATGAACTTTGCGCTATTCATTTGCTTACCAGTTGGCTGTTGCTGCGCAAGGAACTGCTGCTGTTGCTGGGGTGGTATAAATCGAGGATGTATGCCCTGCAACTGATGATGGCGCTGTTGTTGTTGTTGTTGTTGTTGTACCTGTTGCTGCTGGTGACGCAGCACTGCCGCATGCTGAAAACGATGTGAAGTGTGCCCTTGATTGTACACATTCGCGTTGCCGCTGGGGCTAACGAGGAGCTGCGGCTGTTGTTGTTGTTGCTGATGGTTTGGCATATTGCGCATTATTACGGGCCCGCCGCCTGTTGAAGTCGAGGGCACCACCGGACTAGGTGTGCTACCGTTGTCGAGGGGAACACCTGTTGTTGCCATAACGAAATCGCTGGGTGTCGTTGAGGAGCAGCGCATTGGCGAGCTAGAATTCATGATTTGGGCACTTGGACTCATGCTCACAATAGGGGACTGCGGAGTTGTTGGCGCCGTCAACTGCGGAGACTTCAATTGACCTGACATCGCATTACCGTCGTTTTGCAACAGGTTGACTAACAGTGGTGATGATATAGCAATGTTATTGCTACCTGTCGTCGTTGTTGTCGGTGCAGGTGCTGCAGATGGTGATGACGTGGGCATCTGATAATTCTGCGCTGGCTTCGCACTTGGTGCAACAACTGGGGTATTGCTATTGTTGGATGCAGTCAAATTTGAACTCGAGCATGAACTCGATCCTAGACCGGGATATGGCGGAGGCGGATTTATAAACTGAGATTTATTGGAGGCTCCTGTGGCACCGACTGTAGTCGCAATAACCTCGCCGTTTTGCGCTGTTTGATTATTTAACAGCTTGAGAGTAGCATTGGGAGGTGGAGGTGGTGGGCCAAGCGCGTTCATGCCGACTGTAGTCGCCGAATCCCTACCCTGCAGTACACGTGCCTGTCGCATACTTTCGAACGGGAAATCTCTCGGCACATTGAGCGTACCTGCAGGGGAGGGCAGCAAGGGCACTTTTCCTTCCATGGGACACACCGTGTTAGGAGACTTAAAAACAGGCGGCGTCGTAATTGCATTGCTGTACGGTGAAGGTGGTGTCTGCGGCGGCGGCAGTGACTGTTGTTGCATTAATTTCTGCTGCGGTAGCACATTTCGTCGCTGCTGCTGTTGCTGCTGGTTTGAGATTGCATCGTTTTGCGAGAGCCGCTGCTGTTGTACATAGGCTGCTTTGCTTGTACTGGGGCCATCGAAAGTGGGTGCCGACAAATGCGTCGTCGCCAAATTACCAACGCTAACGGTGAGGGCGGCTTTGTTGGAAGACGTGCCAGCCGCCTCAATTGCACCGCATGCGACATCGTTTAAATTATCTTCAAATTCGGAGATTGAATAACATATTAGGAACAGAGAAATTATTGGGTAATCGAAATACATACCTTTTGTTATTTTAATATCTTGTCCTCCAACTTTAAAAGCTATCACAGAATCGCCCTCAGGCTGCACAGAGAGTATCCCGAGGGCCCGCAAAGTGGGATTGCCCTCGACGGCCAATTGTCGCAGTCGTTGTGCTGCATCCCAGGGGAGAGACACCGATATCTGCACAGACGGTTCAAGCTGCTGCAAGTTAGTAAGTTTGGTTAAAAAATGCATTGCAAATTCTTTACATTTAAGGAAACAGGAGGCAGAGAAATTGTTAGCGATGTGAGATTTGCGATATGTCAACATGTATCGTCTATCGGAAATTACGCTTGCAGTTGCAGCCCTGTTGAAACAGCCACACGAAAATTTGTACGTACAGATGCACTCTGCAAGCAATTTTATCTATTGTTTTTGTTTTGCAATAAAATTGACAATTTTACACTTTTATTTTTTAATAAAACTTCGCATAATTTCTGGAAAGACAGAGGCAGCCAGAATAAAAAAAAAAACCAATTAAACATTTTGACGTTTCTGTTTTGTGCTAGTGTTTCGTTCAGCGTGTGAGCGAGATGGCTGTAGAGGTTCGTTGGAAATTCCAACAACAATTTATTTCAACAACAGAAATATTATATCCATTTTAATCCACAGAAATCTAGTCAACTGATAAATATAAAGGGGAACTGGTTAGTGCCTAAGCGCATTTGTACAATGTCTTAAATACAAAAGAAAAAATAAATCCGAATGCTCCGTGCTCACAGGTTGTTCATGTTCTTATTTTTGTCCCATGTTATCGATACCCCGTCGCCATTTTTCTTCTGGCTCTTGAAAGGGTGTGTGTGCAAGAGGGAAAAGGTAACCAAAATACTGCTGTGGCCACCTTCGTTCCTAATACTGCCCGCCGTTTAATAAAATCCGCTGTTGAAAAAGAAAGAGCTACACACACAAAAAGGTACACTGAACGGTACGCACAAAACGTCAGTCTTTTTTCTTTTGGAAATGATAACTGCGTGGGGTGACGCAAGTGTTCAATAAGCGACCACGACCTCACCCCACACCAATCCTAGAATTCATCACTGCAAATGCAAAAATTGCAAATCAGCTGTTTTTGCAAGGTAATGGCGGCAAAAGAAAACTAAGTACGGACACCAAGAATGCAAGAAAGTGAGAGGGCAGGGTAAAGGAGGCATTCGCTTTCCGTCTAGATGTACTCACCTGTTTAAGTGGCATATCATCACACGGCAATCGTACCCGTCGTAGATTTAATTTGCAAAGTGACGCAGAAATGTTGCATTTAACACAAGCACACACAATTCTTGCACTTTCTATTTCTAAAATCACGAATGCATATCAAGATCATCATCTTGACCATTTTTATAAATTCGTAATCCAAATTAAAAGCCGTGCATCGAGATTATAGCGAACTTGGCATTTTAGGCAATTGCATGTTTGCACTGCGAGCATTTTCTATGTACTGTAACTTTGCCCATTTAATACAATATCGACACCAAAACACAGGTTCAAAATCAAACACTTCACCGCCACCCACACTAGATTAGATTGTTCTTACTCAGGTTACGCACTACCTGAAATGTAGTTGTCTTTGTCCGCCTGGCAGGCTGCTGCTAGTTTTGTGCATACAAACATATACGTTTCACATAAAATATAGGCAAAAGAGTGTTGCTTTACTCAATTTAACTTTAACCTCTGCATTTTCGTTGTTTCCGAATTAGAGACAACGTGGGGTGCGGGTGAGGGCGGGTAGCACTTTGCTGGCGCTCCTCTGCTGGCACTGTTTCCGATTCCGATTTTCGTTTGAACTTTTTGACGCTTTCGAATGCAGCTAGCTGCTTGAAATAACGAGCACTACTATCTACAAAATGTATAATGCATTTTTTTGAGTTTAGAGTGGATTATTGTGCTGGCACAGTTGTTTTTTTGATGCATTGAAACTAATAATATTGCTTTTCACTGGGGTTGCAACTTTCTTGTCACAGTTTGCGTCTCGAACAGAAATTTCTGGCGTTGTTTAAGACAACATGCAAGCCAACACAAAGTTTATAACTACACAAGCAGTTCACTATATAATTTTACTTGAAAATTAACTTATCGTTAGTGCTTTAGCGTAGTGTATTTGTTGTTTATTTTGTAAAAATCCTCGTAATTATTGAAATTCCACGAACAATAACAACCGCCATTTGCATTCGCCTTTATTGGTAGCCATTTTTATTTTCCAGTCAGTGTTCACCCAATATTTATGTAGAAAACGTACTAAAAATGCCAGCGCAACGACATTTAGGGTCCCCAAGTTAGGAAAATGATCATTGTCAATTAAAACAGCGTCACTTATTTATTTTCTATTACAATTCAATTTACTTGAGTATTTTTTTCCTCAAAAGACATAAAGATTATATCTTAATTATTCAGTGAAATACAAGCAACAATTAATTTTTGGAGAGTCGTTTATTCGATTATTGAGTAACTGGCGATAAGTATAAATGAATGACATAAAATTAATTTATCGGAGCATATGTATATGATACAAATATTTTTATTGTGTTTTTAGTAGAAACGCATAGAAATATTGCCTTGCTGATACTACAATAATGCATGATTTAACTAAACATTGCCCATTATGTGCCCTTTTATAATAAATTATTCAAAACATTTGCATAGTATGGCAACCCCTATAAGGCATTCACATAAAGTGGCATCATTCATAAACATTTGTATTGTCTGGTAACATTAACAGTGAATATTTGCAGCAATTGTGAGTAAAATAAAATAAGTAGGAATAACATATTCAAAATATTAAAATCATGCATTAAAAGGGTTCTTTTAAAATTTATTTTGCCAAATTTTGCCGCGCCTAATGTGTGTTTATTTTTCAAGTTTCATCAAACGACATTTGCTGCACAAACAAGTTACATAACTTCTGACCAGTGAAAATTTCATTCGCAGTCACCGCAACATTAACATGGCAAACACTCCAGCAACCTCCAGCAGCGCCGGTCCCGTCCTGCGTGGCCTGCACAATGCGACCATCAAGCGCAATCTGGCCGTGGCGCTTGGTCTGACGGCGATTGTAACAGTTGCCTTCAAAGTTCTGGTCAATGATCCAAAGAAGGCTGCCTATGCTGAGTTCTACCAGTGCGTATTTAATTAATTGATAGCCTTGGGCAATGAATAACAAGTGTTTGGTTTTCAGGAAATACGACGCCAACAAATCCTTCGAGCGTATGAAGGCAGCCGGCCGCTTCCAGTCGTGCTAAACATGCTCTGATGTCGCTTTGCCCATAAATTATAAGACATGAAAGTGTTTCTATAACGTATGTTACTCTATTGTATTGAAATCCCAATATATTTCAAAATCAATGTGCAACGCTCTTTTTTATTTGCTATCCCAAAATGAAGGTTGGTGCCACATCGGTCTTAAAACAATTCATTTATTGGTTTATACAAACTTATCCAAATAGAGCACATAACAAACACAAAGACTAAAGAAAACATGAACGCACTTGTGTACGATGTATTTAAAATCTAATTGCAAAGTCTTTGTAATCCAGTCGATTCAAATTGCTTTGATTCCGCAAGTCGCAACGTTCGATTTGACAGCCTGGTGAGCCTTCGCTGGACAGCCAGGATATCCTGCAGATGTTATTAAATCTGATTAGATATGTTAACTAGTGGAGGTAGAACCACATACATTTTGTCTACCTCTTCCTTGGGCCCCTGCATTTTGCCCACGATGGTGCCTCGCTTGCTGTTTTTCACCCAGCCTGTGATGCCCGCCTTGGTGCACCGATCCCGAGTGTCCTTTGTGAGATTCAACCCTGTCGATTACACAAACATTTACTTTTCCTATTCTTTACTAAAGACACAATGAACATGAAACAGAGCCAAGGACATGCAATGCCGAGCTACTGTACCACATTTATTTTTAGACCATGGGCTAAGTTGGCTGTTTTGGGCTTTCAATAGCATAGACTACTTTTAATAAACCATTGACTCCACCTTGTACGTGGCCATACACTTCGAACTCCAGTGTGATCAGCTGGCGTATGTCCGGAATGCCCATTTCGATGGCCTGCAGGGTATGTTTTGTCGTCTCTCTTTTTTGCGATTATGTAAAGTAATGGATTTTCGCAGAGGTTTCGGTTAGTTGTGATATGTATTAATATATATATGCCACATATAACTTCAATACATTTTAAGGCGTACAAATTCGTATGTGAAATGCACGATATATAGTTTAACTAGAAAAAAGGAAATCTCAATTGCAATTATTGCAGCAGTTGCGAGTATGAGATTTTGAACAAACCGTCGACAATATCAAACTGAAATGCCAAGTATCTTCTGCATTTTACGCCTTGCCAGCAATATCAATTGGTTTCTATTTTGTGCTTTCGATTTGCATTTGCGTATTTATTTTAGCTGCGCATATTTACCCCCCGCCCCGCCCCGCGTTTTCTTTTATTTTTTATTTTAAGCGAAATTGGCCTGATGATTTTGGTGTTGTGACTACTGCTGGGTACCCTACTCGTTAACAAATCTTTAAGTTTTACTATATTCGAACATATTCAAAAAATTTAATTAATTTAATTTTTTAATTTATGCACTTTATGTTTTACTATTTTCGAACATATTTAAAAAAAAATAAAATCAACTACTTGTAAACAAATCTTTAAGTTTTACTATGTTCGAGTATATTTTAAAAATTTAAAGTCAACAACTTGTAAACAAATCTTTTTAAGCACTTTATGTTTTACTATTTTCGAACATATTTAAAAAAAATTAAAATCAACTACTCGTAAACAAATCTTTCTATGCATTTTTTACTTGTACTATGTTCAAGCATATTTTAAAATATAAAACTCAAATATTTATAATTAATCTGAGAAAAGATTGAACGACATTAAATTCCATGGTCGCTTTATTTTTACATTATATCGGTTGGGGTTTATAACTTACGTGGATATCTTGTGGATATATTTTACATTACCTGAATTTTCGAACGAATTTAGTACAATTCGTGTAATTTAGATAAACAAATGTTTACCTAAATATATATATATGTATATAAATCTGTATCGATACGGCGAAAGTGCTAGAATAGAAACGTTTTCAAACGAATTTAGTACAATTCGTTTAGTTTAGATAAACAATTGTTCATGTGCTAGAAAGGATAAAAGCATTTAAAAATTGTGCCTCTCGTATCTGTAGCTAGAGAAATGATGAAATATGTCTTAGTATATACATAAGTATTCTGTATTTACAATTAATCATTGCATTGAAAGCGAAATTGAAATATACAAAAGAAAATCGAAAATCATGTAACTATATATATCTACATATTTACGTACATTGTATGTAATCAATTTAAACGTGTGTGTGTGTGTTGTTTTTTACAATTCTAAATAACAATTGGGCTAGAAACCAGGATCGATCCCAGAACTGCAGGCTTTTAAGTTTGCTTGCACTTCAAGCGTCAATTATCGACGAGCTAAAGTTAAGTGTGTAGGTTTAAAATTAGATTAAAATAGATAAGCTAGCGTAACAGTAACTGGGCGAGTCAGCGACAATTAACCCGCTTCCTTTGCTAGATGATCTGTGTGGTGGCGTGTGGCTTCTCGATCAGGCTGTGCTGCGCCTCGTTGTCCTTCTCCGAGTGCTTGCCCAGTGTCGGGTGGTCCGCCTTCGAATAGTAATGCGGCGGCTCTGAATGCACAAACTGCTGGCACGCCAACTTTTTACGGCGTTCGCGCAGGAAATGCAGACGCACATAGTTGATGGGTAGGTGGACGCACTCCGCCCCGGAGCCCTCGGCGTCGATGAAAACGCCGCGCACCAGAATTGAGTTGGAGCACTTGAGAGCGGCCAGCAGCAGGAACGGAATAATGTGGGTTATCCAAAAACTCATCAGGCGATCATCTAAAGACGGGATTAATTTATTATTATTTTTTTATTTTTTTATAATTATTTTTAGTTTACCGGGATACACGTAAACATCGAGCAAATTCCAAATGCCGCGCCATGCATTCACAGCTCCGAAGAAAGTCATCAGGTAATAAATGTCGCAAATAATCAGCTTCAGAATGCCGCTGATGCGGCGGCAAACGTAGCGCATTAGCGGCTGTATAATGATGGTCACAAACACCGTTAGGTAGCCAATGAGCTGTGTGCAAAGAGAACCGAACCTGAGCACTGCGAAAGAGAGCTGAGCTGAATCCAAAGCTAGATGCTTACCAGGGATCCCCATGCGGACTTGGCCTTGTCCCGCGGAAACAGGGTCAGGTCAAAGATGCCCCACACTCCACGCCAGACAATCACAACCAGGCTGCCAATAACAAACACCGAGAACAATGTATCCAGCACGTACAGGCCAGGCTGATTAAAGCCCTAAAGGATAAAACAAGAAATTTTAATTTCAAGATACAATTGGTGTATTTCAAAAAAATGGCAACAAAAATGCAAGGAATTGTGCACAAAACCATTTTAAAGCAGTTTAAATTTAGGAGATAACATTTAACCGAATAAGTTATCAATATAAGGAAGAGTACTCAAGTTGGGAAAAACGGAAAAGCCATCTAAGGATTTTTCTAAATAACATAATAGCAATACATCCATAAACTAGCCTGACTTCAGTTGCCTAAAAGCCATGAAAACTTAGACTTAATTTATTATTTATTTATTTATATATTTAATTTATTTATTTATTTAATTTAATTTTCCAAGACCTGCATCTAAATATTTAAGTTAATTTTTACTACATACAAACCGAATTCGCTGTTTCTAACTCTTACAATACATCTGATACATTATTTAAAGATCCAGGGCTAAGAACCGGTATTAATCGATTTAAAGACACCGGACTATCGATAATTTAAAGTATCTCGATGGGCTGATTGGCTTACATGCTGTTGTTGTTGTTGCCACATCACAGGCGGCATTTTTTGAATTTGTGAAATTATAACTTTTTTTTATTATCAGCAGACTTTGTTTGATATCGACTATGTTTTCACAAACATCTTTTCGAACGTTTGAAATCGTTGAAAACGAAGACAAAAGCAGAAAAGCCCAAAATTGATGTACATTTTTGCACAAATAATTTCGCGGATGAGTTCTCTACGTGCTTAGGCACATCAAAAATGAGAGAAAGAGGGGAATCGAATCCCGATGGACGCTACACTGCAATTAAAAGCCAGTAAGAACGTTGCAATCGGGCGTTACCGACTCCGACTTCTTTACGGTCTTTATTATTATTGTTATTTTAGAGAAATTTGGTTTTTTTTAATTTGTGAGGGTGGGCGAAAATTGTTCGGATTAATCTTTTAAAAAGGGGATGCGAAAGCTTTCTGCCAAGTTTTGCGACATTATCTCTTCAACAAAGAAATAATAATTTTTGGGGATTTTAATAATAATCATAATATTTACTCACTGTTACTTATGTTTGCGCATAAGAAACATTTACAATTTTTACCTTTTTCCAATGGGAAACACGAAATTTATTTATTTAACATAAAAAGCATTTTAAGAAACAAAAAAAATCTCTATTGTCACTAAATATAACAGCAGCAGCTGATGCTTTTTCCATTCTTAAAATAGGCAAAATATTTCTGAATTTAATTACCAGAAAAACTTGAAAAATTTACGTGATAGAAAAAAAAACAGAGGTAATTTTTCACTCCATTATATATGTATATTTTTTTCTTGGTCAGCGCTGAGAGGTAAAGGCTATCAGAGCAGGGGCTTCCAATTTTGGATAATGTTGAGGTGGCCATAGCCCGAGCAGATCAGGTTTATTTCAAATGATCGACTAAAATCTACAACTCCCAAATTTATTTCGTAGTTTATGAGAGTACTAGAGTAGTTTTTCAAAATCGATAATATTGCTTATCGATCAGTTGAACTTCTGATTTCTTATTTGAAGCGAATTGATTGTTTATAATATTTTTTATTATGATAATTGTATATAATAGCAACTCACCGGTATTTTGAACATGGTGTCCACTTCGAAGTAGTCGCTCTTGTGGTCCATCGTCACGGTGTAGGGCGCCGCGCCCAGGTTGCGCAGGGTGCGTGTGCCGACCAGGAAGAGGAGCGCGACCAGGGTGACCGCCGATATGATGGCCAGGGAGTCGATGCTGGTTAGCCAGTCGCAGAGCATCCAAGAGCCGCGCCACATGTTGACACAGACGACGCCGAAGATGGCCGTGTATAGGCGCGATATGGCGTAGTAGGTGAGCCGCCGCTTGTCCGGATGTATGTGATCCTTGAAGAAGTTCTGCGTAATGGTGAACAGGAAGTGGCCCAGGCCGCCGATCACAAAGGAGGCGAGCGCGGAGAGCGGCAGGCTGCTGGGGAAGAGCACGACGCCCATCAGCTCCCAGGTGCCGCGCCAGTAGGCAATCACGCAGGGCGCCACAACGAGGCAGGATAGCAGGATGTCCAACAGCTCCAGCAGCACCTCGTGCAGATTTCGCCGCGGTGCATCCTCTGTGTACTTGTGGCTGTGCGGGTGACTGTGATGCACATTTAAATGCGAATGCGAATGGGAGTGGGAGTGGGGGTGGGAGTGGGGGTGGGGGTGGGAGTGGGGGTGGGGGTGTTGTTGTGGATGCAGCTGTGGCGGGTGCGTGCGCTGCTCCGAGATGTGAGATTTCTGCGGCTTTGTGCTGCCGCTGATGATAATTGGCATTGGGGCCGCCGAGGTGCACTTGTCCGCGGACAGCATTCTGTGCTCCTGTTCCGTGCAGAGCAAAGTTGTTGTTGTCGAGTTCCTAATTAACGTGTCGGTTTAGGCTGTTTGTTTGTGTGTGTGCTTGTTGGCTTGGGCTTCTCCTCGAGCGGATGATGCACCAGCGACGATCGCATCGACCTCAACCTGAACCTGCTTTCAACTGTTCATCTGCGCTTTAATACTGTGGGTTCGGGTTCGGCGCGTCGCAAAAGCTAACATTGTGTTGATTGCCAGTTCGGTCCGGCTGAGAGCTAGCTAGCGAGTACGCGCGCTCTTCCTATTCTGCTCCTCCACCTCCGCCACCGCCTCCGCCTCCTCTTCTTCTTCCTCTTGCTCTTGCTGCTCCGCTGCGACTCTCCTCCACTTATCGTTGCGCCGCTGCACTGATAATAATCCAGCACTGATAATTACTGCAGTCATTAACTAGCGGACTGGCTGTTCGTCTGCCCACTGGCATTTGCCTGCTCCCAGCTGTCTCCCTCGGTTGCGTAACCCGCATCTAACATGCGCCGGACGGACCCGTGTCTGACGTTGTTGCGCCTGCGAATGCAAAGAGCGCAATTTTAACGAATGCTGTCAACAGATTTGTGGCTCTGAATACACATGGCCTATGGTTGTTGTTAGTAGAGTAAATTTTATAGCCAGGATTTATTGCAGTTCCCTGCTGAGAATACTCTGGAAAGACTTTTACATTTATATATCTCTATATATTTAATGTATATAGAGTTTTCTCAGTCGGAACAAGTTATTATGATAGTCTATAACTATATGCTCTACGTTAAATAATACTAATAATATGCAGAGAACTAACAGTCGACTTTAAGATACTCTCAATCAAGATTGAAAGCAGCCCATCAATCAGCTGCTACTTTTTTGCATTACAGATTTAACCAAGTAAGATTGCCCTGTTGAGTTCTCTCGTGTTAAAAATATATATATAAAATCTCGGAAATATATTTAAAATAAAAAATCAGCTTAGTCGAAAATCAAATATTTATTGAATAAAAGAAAATCGACAATTTGAATAAATAAAATTTGTAGTTGAAAACATGAAGTGAAAAAAACAAAATTTAAGGTATCTAGCACTTAAAATCTTTAAGATCAGTCCATTCATGGGTAAATCAATACTGCTAATGATGTTAACCAAGAAAATATATAGACTGTGCTCTTAAACATATTTGGAGATCGCTAATATACCTTTTTTATTTATTTATTTATTTATTTATTTATTTATTTATCAGTGTAAATCAAGTTTTCACCAAGAAATCGCTTGACTCAAGTACTTAATGGATTCAATTTAGGACGCCATCTGGGAACAGCAAAGCAGCCCCCGCCCCCGAATGAAAACGAAAGTGTTCCCAGCCGGGGAATTCAGCATTGACATAGACTTTGATTTGAACTCGCCTCGCCTGAGTTCGGCATGGTGAGTGTGAGAGGCCGCCGCCGGATCGGATGGGTTTATTTTAGGGCTGGAGGTGCCAAAGTTAATAACTATGCTCCAACAGATGCTGTGCGACACAAAGCAACTAAATTTCAATTAAACTACGAGGCAATTTCTATCTGTGAATTTACTTGTTTTCTTTCTTTCTTTTTTTTGAGTATGAGCTCCAAGTTTGACTTGTATATATGTATATATATATAAGTATGCTGCTGTATATACTGTGTATACTGAGGCCAAATTAAACTCAACGCTTGGCGAGTGGCGCTAATTAGACAGACTTATGGCACATGACTGAATTAGAATGATTGAAGCGGCGCAGGATGTTCGTGATTTAGTGCCTCCGACATCGCACCGTGTGTGCAATAATTAAACCTCGGGTTCGTTGAAGGTCTCTCAGGTACGACTGCAGAAATGCCATTGCGAACAAAACAACAGAACGTTGCTGCTGCTGCGTTTGGGTCAAGCGCATTCGCATTTAGATAAATCCATGTGGTGGATTTGCTGAATAAATAGAAGTCCCGCCGAGCGGCTCATCAAGACTTCCTCGTCACATTTCTACTGGGGGTCGCTTGATGATCAGACCAGTTGGTTTGCAAAACGAAGGCATTTCAAGATGAGATACTGATAGAGGTAGATAGATAGCTTGAGTGAGTAATAGATGCAGCAAGTTTGCTGTGTGGCAAGCTTAACCAGAGAGCGCTGGTGTCCCAGTCCCAAGTGGGACATTGTACCCCAATTACCTCGGCTAATTGACAAGGAACTGGTGACAATGCAAAATCTAATTGGCAACGTCGCGATGCTTTTTTTATTCTATTTTCTTTTTTTTTTTGTTGCTAGTTTGCTTTTTTGCAATGCTTATCAGATCAGCCTCCAGGCCTGCTTAGCTGCGAGCTAATTATATTTGCCAACAATTACACTTCTCAATGATATATAACAAATGATATAGCAAATCTTGTGTACACAGAAAAGCCTCTAATCGAATGTTTGCTCAAGTTTAGTGTCCCCATTGTAGATATTGTCAGATTTCGTGCTTGTCTGGGAGATTCTTGTGCCAACAGAACAGATAGATTTGCACAAGATTTAAACACTATAGTGAAAAGACAATTGTTTGCTTTTATACGAGTTGGAATTATGCACATACATATATGAAAGGCGGGAGTGCCCGATTAGAACATACCCCCTGCGTACAATACGACATATACTTAAGATCATTTACTCAGCAACATTTTTGAAAATGGTCGAAATGATTATTATTGTAGACAGCTTTAACCGTAGTTTAGGCAATATAAATATTGTAGATTTTTGGTTTTGGGAATGGGACCGAGCGCTATTTTATGGCTTGATCTTTAGAGGGGGGTCATCAGTAGTTTATTTGGCTTATAATTGGTGAGGTGCAAATTTGACCAAAACAATTTAAGCAAAACAATACACGCCCAATCTCCAGCTTTTATTGTTTATGAGATCGACAGACGCATGGACATACGAACAGATAGACGGACATAGATAATGAAAATACTTTGTACCAAATTGTACCAAATCTACTTTTATTTTTTTATACATATGGGGACCCATATAATTTAAAACCACTTTAAAATAGTTTATGGCAGAGTTTTATTTTTAATTCTTAATATCTGGTTTTATAACTTTAATAATTTCATATTTTTAATTTGAATCATTAGTTTTGCTATTTATTTTTATTTTCACAATATTTTGGTTTTAAAATCGGAGCAAAGTAAAATATTGTTTTGCACTCATGATATTAGTCATTGGAATCTATGGAAATATTTTAAATTTTTATTTGTTGGCTGTTTGACTTTATAATCACATTAATTTATTAATGGATTATTAATTAGGATATTATTCATTATAATGAATGCAGAAACGACCAATTTATATGATATACTCACAGCAGAGACGATCTTCTGTGGTATTGACCGAGATAGGATAAATGGGCATAGGCTAATCAGAAATGATATATATCTATAATGGTTTATTAAAAATACGATTTGCTGTTTGTTTTTTTTTTATGGTGTTATACGTTATTTAAGTTTTCAAGTATGGGTTTTGGTAGCAAAGTCGGTATTTAAAACATGGTTCAAGCCTTTCTGCCTACGGTATTAAAATCAGTTTCTCCCTAATTCCACAACTCCATAGAATTTAATTGACATATATCAGTTTTCATATAATATTTTTATCCATTTTCTTAACGGTTCCAAGGTAATCCGCACTTTTGTTAATAACCGAAACGTGTGCCAATATTTTTTTGCCACTTAAATAAGTGGGAAAACAGTTTTTATATACTCTAGTTCTTCAGGTTCTGCAATCAATGGTTTTACAATGTTTTTGATTAATGATTGATTTGGCAAATTACCGGAGTGGGCGTGGTGGAATTTTTTTTGGCTCGATCTTTAGATAAGGTCATGCAAAAACTGTCTGTCAAAACTCGGAGACTCTAGCTCTAAAACAGATGGAGATATGGGGTTTTCACGATTTGGGCATGGGCGTGGCTCAATGTTCTCCCGAAATCTTTATTTTGGGTCTTTTAACGGTACGCTTTCGCAATCTTTGGGGAAGGTCACCAGTTGTGTTTATGTCAAATTTGGTGACTCTAGCTTTAAAACTGTGCAAATATGCACCTCTTATCGATCGGGTAAATAATTTTTTTGTGATTACGGGGGTGTTAGGGGCGTGACCTACATTTCTTTTTCTGTGATATTTGAATATGTACATTTGATTTTGAAATTTTAAAATGAGATTGAAGCCGATTAGATGAAAAACAAACAAAACATACAGCAGTTTAAAATAACTGTTCATAATTAACGGGATGGGTTTATCAAAAACCGTGAATACCGTTTACAGAATTTCCATAAGGATCTTTGACAGTTTTTCTGTCTTGCAACTGGTTCTCCAAAATTTTAGCATCACGTTGTTATTATTTTGTAATGTAAAGCTTTGAAAATAGATTTAAAGTTAACTACTCATTTTTCACACTGGGTGTAAGTTTTCCAGAAAAAATTGGTATATAGTCATAGTTGAATTTTAATATAGATCTTTAAAATAAAGTTTAAGCCTGATAGCATGAATA
Organism: Drosophila nigromelanica; assembly: GCA_004149465.1. Lineage (NCBI taxonomy): Eukaryota > Metazoa > Arthropoda > Insecta > Diptera > Drosophilidae > Drosophila > Drosophila nigromelanica. The sequence continues at coordinate 56,957 of SCDS01000646.1, forward strand.
ACAAAAAATAGCACACCACGGTTTTTCACAATTATCCGGACTTGGGGATTAAATTTTCTAAAATCCAACCTTAGTACTATCTTTAGTATTAAGACAAAACTACTGTGAAAATGTAGCTTTCTAGCTTTTATTGTTTAGCTCGTTTCATACAAATTAATATTGCAACAAAAATAAAGTATAAAGATTCTTGATCAGTATCGACAGTCGAGTCGATCGGTCAAAAAATTAATTTTAGTACGAAAACATTTTTATTTAAAGTTTAGGAAAACATATACTTTAAAATTAAAATAATCAGCTCATATCGTTTCTGAGAGTCACAAGTCCATGCAAATGGACGGCCGGACAAACAGACAGATGGCTATATCGACTCAGCTTTTGATGCTGACCAATAATAAATATACCATTGCAAACATTATTTTACAATGATTTGCGGATTTTTAAACTACCTGAATCATCTCCCTAATCGATTTATAATCCTGAATATGGAACTAACGTAATAAGTATAAAAAACAACGAATTTTTAATCAAAATAGATGCACACATAAAACATAAAAAAAGAACAGTGCGATCCCATTTGTTTACCGTTTCAAATTAGCATTAGTTTTGCTGTGGTGGCGTCTCCGGCGACTGCAGTTGTGGGTGCGTGCGCGGTGCGAATGAGAAGGAGAGTGAGAATCGTGCGGAGGGTATTCGGGTAGTTTATTGTATGTGTGTGTATGTATGTAAATATATACATATATATTATTATTATTATTATTATTATTCGCGATAGTTGTAGGACACGTGTTAATTAAAGAACTTTTGAGTTGATCGAAAGTTAAAGCACACTTTATCTAATAGCTTATTGTATGTATGCATGTGTAATTTTCAAATGTCGCGCACCGGAAGTTAATTTGTATTATTGCTGTTTGCGTTGTAACTTTGGTATCGATATCGAATTACTTTCGAGTTGCAATCGAGAGTGAGTCCGACTATCGACGAATTTCAAAGGAGTTTGTTGTTCGAATGAACAAACGCGATTTTAGGCGCTGCTTTATATACTTATAGAAATGGCTTGGTCGCAATCACGTAAACACACTCTCGCACACACGCACACAGATACACAAATATACATTCATACAAAATACAAAACACTGGCGGGCAGACAGAGACATACACACGCACACACTCACACACACTGACACAAATGCAATCTAGTTTATTTGTACGGTTATTTGAACTCCGAGATATTTTTGCGCTGCGCGAGCTTACGGCACTTGGAAGCTGCAGCATCCAGCGCCGAGGTCACACTGTAGTCACTGTCGTCAATGGCAGCGAAAACTGAACTGCGCTTGATGCGAGTTTCAGATTTGAACTAAGTTAGGGTCGTCCGGCCGTATATCGTCCCCAGATTCACATCGTGCTCGATGCCATCCGACCGGTGAGCGAGCTTATCAAAAAAATGTTGTGTGCGCGTCGCGTTAGTTTTTTTTTAATTTTTTATTTTATTTTGGATAAACCGTTTGGCCGATCGCGATCTCTGAGTTCGAGCTGGGAACTGCGCTCAACCTAACGCGAGCTCATTGCTGATAACAGTCTTCAAACGCGCACCTCGTCTATTTGATTGATTCTTCACATTTGCTGCTGGCCGCTGGCTGCAAAGCTTTTCGATCGCGGCTTGAAGCTTTCCGTGGACTCTTCAACAGAGTCGAAAGTACCCGACTAGGAGATAGCCTGTATCCAGCTCGGAGACTGTGATAATCACTTCAATTTCATATATATTCATATACGGGCATCGGTGATGTTATTTTTCCGAGAACAAAATTTTTCAAAAGATATATGAAAAAATTCAGATCTCGATAGGAATCGGTCATTTGATATAGAATTGATTTTTAATAGAGATCGAATTAAACAGGCTGATCAAGAATATATTTATACTTTACTTTTTTTTTACAAACATTTACACAAATTGGTAAGACACTTTCTGCCCGTTTTCGATGTCTAACAACAAATTCGTTTACGTTTATAATTGTGCAATTATTTGATTAGTTATCGGATTGAAAAGTGTGCAAGCACTTCGGAAAGTCTTTTGATTTTTGTTTGATCGATTAAGGGCTGAACTTATCTTCACAAATCAGTGTAGCTGCTTATGATATGTTTATGATACTCGTAATAATTACTAGATACAGTAGGAAAGTCGGAACGTGTAACCTTGATTGTGCACTTAGCACTTGGTGTTAAACAAGGGGCTAATAAGTTTTTTGAATTATTTGCAACTAATAAACTCAGAAGAACACAGAACGTGGAGCTTAATAAATATTCATTTGTAAGTGACTTGGGAAACTAGAACTGAAACTGGCATTTGGTAACCAACTTTCCCTTTATATCTGTAATTTATGCCTGAATATCATTAGATTTAGATAAGAAAAAAATTTGATTTGTTAATTTCCTCATTACGATTGAGCAAATACTTAAATCAGTCAGCAAATAAGTTCGGCGAATGTAAAAATATATTATATATTTCAGAATTGTTCCCATCGTTGTCATCTATAAATTTATTATCTAGATGAATATTTTCTTAAAATTGCAAAACATACTTATCTGATATTCATTCATACGATTCACTTATCAGATAATCAAGCAATCTGAGGTTTCTTATCAGTGATGTGATAATAATATGATCTGTCTATTTCATATTAAGATAAGTTAGAGATAACCAGCCAATTTGTTCAAATCGTTCAAATTTTGCAAATGACCAACAAAAATAAGCATTGACAATTTTCACCTTCTACCTATCACAAAGCCATATAAAGAAACTTTAATCTATACGAATTTGTTGGATATATATTCAAAATGCCAATGATAAAACAAAACTGACCTAGCATAATATTATTTAATTAGACGGATTTCTATTTGTGGTGGCCGCTTGTTAAAAAGCGATATTCAAATTTGATCTGACACACATTATCTTAGATACTTGCATAGCTTTAAACTTATGCAAATTGCAGTATTTTCTACGGTATTCAATATTAAAATTTCCGCAAGTTTTTAAAACGATTGATAATGATTTAGTTATATTTGTACAATATTCAGTTAAATTGATTAATAGGTTATTGGTATTAATTAATGTAGGGCACAATTATTTACATACAACAATCTGGTTAAACAAGTCGATCGAGCGGTTTTCATAAACTGAAAGCTTGTCACAAATTTCGACAAAATGTGCTTCCAGGCAAACGAAACCGCCATCTGTGCGGCTTATCAACATTGATAAGGAAAGCGATCTTAATATTATTGCTCTGCCTGCTGGAATGCCTCGAGACATCTACATATTTTTTTTTGTTTCAATTATTCCAGGCGACAAATGCGAAAACAAGAAATGGTTGAGCAATCAGACAGAACCCGTGGGTCACAATCTGCGGCCAATGGCTGCTTATCAATTGCTTATCAAATGCTTCACAGCCAAATAAAGAACAAACATGTACTTAGCATAATTTAATTTTATTTAATGTGTAATATTTGGTCTTCACTCACAGTGTCAATATGCAAGTTATGCAAATTTACAAATTGTTGAAGAAGACATGAAACGTACATATATACTTACATATATTAAACATGTCTGTATGTCCCTCTCTCTTCGAGTAAGTAAATCTTAGAAATTCCAAAAGATAAGATATCAAAATTAAAATTAAATTATGAGCTATGAGTTTTCTATTCTCAAGTCAAAAAGAGATTAAAGTGACCAAAAAATGTTTTTCCATCAGTATAAATATAAATCAAGTGAGAAGGTTTGAGTCGGAACCGCCCGACTAGGAGATACCCTGGAATTTTCAGGTCTTATTAAGACTATTAAAATATATGTGGGAAACATTAAAAATCTGCGTCTGCTTTATACGAACGTTACACATGAATCTAGCTCTTATAGTCGCCGAGATAAGATAAGAAAACCGTGACATCAAATCGATTTGTATCGATATTAATGAACCGGGGCAAGATATCGCAAAAAAAGATAAGCTTGATCGGCATATGGATTAAGAGAATCTAAAGTCTAAAAGTTTCGGTCTCTAGCTTTTGTAGTTTCCGACAGACGCACGGATGGACATGGCTAAATCAACTCAGCTCGTCGTCCTAATCAAGAGACCAAGAGATCGAGATTATTATTATGGGGTAGAAGATGCTTCCTTCTGCCTATTGCATTTGCATAAAACAATTATACCCTTTTTACCCCATTTCCAATGCGTTATGCAAGTAAGCAGTTACTAAGAGTGCCGGACTAGGAGATATCTTGAAACATTAAACAAGCACTGCTTGCGAGTGCACTGCTTGCGCTTGCTGCTGACTGGCTTGTGGAATTTGTTTAATTTAACCATACGTTTTCTTGTATAACTTTTGTGTGTCTTAACCGATCTTGCAATTGTTTCATATTCAAACAGATTAAAACTTTGTGTCTCTAGCTCTCTCGAAAAGATCTTACAAATTGTAAGGTTGTTGTCGATTTTAGAAAAACGGTAAAAGTCGAGTTATCGATCTCTTGATACAAACTTAATCTGCGCATGCCACGGACAAGACGAACATTGCACAAAACCAATATACTCCTTTCACTCCGTGAACAAGTATAAAAAAATGAAGATTTTCAATCAACCACTAAATCATACATTGAAAATACAATAAAATTTTGTTTTGTATTTACTCATCAGTATATGGACTTTATATGTCTATTTTATACATCAATATAACATTTTTATATTTTGGAAATTATATATATCGTGGAATGAAATTGATTATATATGAAACTACAAATTTTGGACTTAAGGCTACAAATTAACACTAAAAAAACATGTGACGAATGCGCACATAATTATAGCAAGTAGATATATTTGATTAATTTGGTCTCTTTTCATAGCTGTGTCTCTTAAAGAAAACATCATTAAAACATATAATTCAAGATGTAAGTTAGATTAACTACCTAGAATCACAGTGCATGTGGGTTCATTTTTGGACCTGGGTACCCACATGCCCTGCAAGTCGGCAGTTCATAAAAGGTCATAAACGATATTTTTAATTGTTAAACTGTCCTTTTCTTCAAATTCGGATCGGTGCGTGATTTGGTTTAATTTTTTTGCAGCTTAATGGTATATTTTTTATTTATAAAATAAGCTAACTGGTATTAACATGTGATCTGTGATGATTCTGTGCATTTTCTTATAGACAAAAAATAGAGAGCTTCTACAATATGGACTATTTAGAGCATGAGTATTTTTTATGTGCGCGTGCATTTGGAGTCAAGCTAAGGTTTCTAGTTAAAAAGTCGCTTTAGTATACTCTGAATGGTCGCCAAGGATTGATCCTCTATTAGGAAAGTTCGATGATTGCCTTCTACTGTGTGCACTTCCACAGGCTTTGTGCAAACCTTTAAAAATAATAATAAAAAGAATTCAAATTAGTACTTATTAGATTATTCTGTTTCTTTGGCAACGCACCTCCTTTAGACGATAGTCCTCATCCATTTTAGCCGAGTTGTCTGTGGGCTTCACCAGTGTCACCTTTGACTTGAGTTTCAACTTTGGGGCATAGGTGTCTGCCAATTCCAGTTTCTTGTAAAATAGTTCGGCAGCCGTCTTAATCTACATGTAGAGAATAGTATAAAGAATAAGTCAAGTAAATATAAAAGAAAATTCAACAGAAAATCTTTACTCACCGTTTCTACGGGCTGCGTTATTTCCACACTCAATAGCTCAGCAAACTTTTCGAGTTTCTCTTCCCAAGTGGGTATTGCAAGAAGCAAACGCACAAGCTGAAATCGAGAATTAGAAGTGAATTAAAGTGAGGGGATTAGATGGGATTTTATTACTTACAGCCTTATAATCAATGTTGGCTAGCACAAGACCAAAGTATGCCAGGCCGTAGCTCTCTTTGCTGTTATTGTCATCAACTGTGTATCGCTGCTTAAAGCTGCTCGTATACCAATTGACGTAGGTGGGCGCACCATCCAGCATGATAACGTTTGCTACTTCGTTGGTCTCCTCCAGTAGACCCGCCATTACGTATGTAAGCAGGCAGCCAAAGGAATAACCTGCCAGTTTGTAGGGTCCTTTAGGCTGCACCGTGCGGATCTGCTTGATGTAGAACTTTGCTGCAGCCTCGATTGAGTCCAAGGGCACTGTGCTAGTGAACTGCAGTCCGTAAGCGGGCACGTCCAGCCTGTTGGCCAGCGGTCCCAGAGCAGTAGCGAATCCCTCAATTGGGGCAATGAAAAAGATGGGGTTCTGTTTGCTGTTTGCCGGCGCCTGAGTTTCAAGGCGCACAACTTCCTCAGTGGGTATTAGTTCCGTGGTAAAGACCACCTGTGTACCATCTCCCATTGGACTGGCTGTTCGCGATGGAGGCGTCGACTTCACAGCAGGCTCAGCAACAGCAGCATCAGCTGTGCTTGCAACAGGCTTCACTTCGCCGCTGCCGTCCATTTGCTTCAAAGCTCCAAAAGTTAGTTGACGAATCTCCTGCGTTGACAGAACGATGTCAAAGTTGCGTTCCAGTGTTTGCTTGATTTCCGCGCCCATCAATGAATCCATGCCCAAGTCGGCCAAGGAGGAGGCGTCTTGAATGTTTTTGGTGTCACGTAGACCTAGGATGTTCGAGATGGTGGCTATTAGGCTGACACCGGCGCTCTGATCGGACTTCCTTTTCTCGGCGACCACCATAGATGCCAATACGGGATGGGGCTGTTGCAGGAATAGATCAATGGTCTGCAGGCAGGATGGCATGCGCTGGGGCAGTGTACCTCCAATGACAGTGTCATTGTCTCCGAGATTTTCCAGCACCAGGCCAGTGTCACCAATGGCTCCCCATTGGATTGCTGTGCCGGGGAAGCCGCTAATTTGACGTTGCTCACAGATTCGCTCCATGGCAGAGTTCGCCAGGCCATAGTTGGTTTGCCCAATATTGCCACGACCGCATGACACACTGGAGAAGCAGATGAAGTAGTCCAGTTCTGTGCAAATAGTACGCGAGTATTGGTCCAAGAACTTAGTGGCTGTCACCTTGGGATCAGCAACGGTCTTGAAGTCCTTAGCTGACTGATCCTCAATCAGAGCATCCCTCAGCACGGCAGCCAGGTTAAAGATACCGCCAACCAACGCCAACTTGTTGCTGCTCTCCAGCAGTTTCTTTGCCCCAACAGCAGTAGTCACATCGTTGGTATCAATAACCACTTTGACGCCACGCTCCTGCCAACGGCGGATCATAAGTCCCTGATAGCCGGTCTTCACACCAGAACGAGAGGTAAGCACAATATAGCGTGCTCCACGCGTCACCAGCCAGTTGGTTAGCTCCAAACCGAAGCCGCCTAGGCCTCCAATAAGTATATAACTCTTTTCTGGGTGCATGTAGGTACGAGGAATGGCGTTAATTAGACGCGGCTTGGGCAGTAGAGTGCTTTTACCGTCCTCTTCATCTCGCACCTTAATAACCACCTTGCCGATGTGCCTACCGGAGGCCATGAAGCGGAAGGCCTGCTCAACCTGCTTGTCGTTGAAAACAGATGTTGGCAAGGGCACAACAGCGCCGTTTTTGATTCCATCGGCTACGAGGGATACCACTTGTTTCTGCATTTCCTCCTCGCCTTCCATAACACTGTCGAGCAGAATTCCATGGAATGAGGTGTTCTTCAAGAACACAGACATTCCCAACGGGCTGTTATTGCTCAGATCAAATTTGCCAATCTCCAGGAAACGTCCATTGAGACCCAAGCAGCGAATGGATGCCTGAAGCTTTTCCTCAGACAGTGAATTCAGAACGAGATCCACACCACGTCCCTTTGTTTCGAGCATGACCAATTGCTCAAATGAGGTGTTGCGTGAATTGCCAATGTTGCGTGCTTGCAGCTTGGGAAAGCGTTTTCTCACGTTTTTCCTTGCTGCCCACTGTTGTAAACACGGTCAGGCCATGGTGTAAGGCCACAGAAATGGCGGCCTGGCCCACACCGCCAGAGCCAGCATGGATAAGGATGCGTTCACCCTTCTTCATTTGACCACGCACCACCAAGGCATAGTAGACAGTGGCATAGACGCAGGGCACTGTTGATGCCTCCTCCATGGTCCACTTTTCAGGAACTTGCCACATCATGCGCTTGCTGGCAAGGCAAGTGGTAGCCAGAGATTTTGCGGGTACCATTGCCATCACACGGCGGCCGGCAGTGTCTCGGCCTGCAAACTCCAAGCCTAAGACACAGTCCTGTTCAGCCAAGTCGCCCGGTAAGGCATCTGCAGCCAGTTTTCCTGAGGACAGCATCACGTCGCGGAAGTTAACAGGAGCATAGTAAACGGTGCAGGTCTCAAGATCCTGTTGGGTTGTGGTATCGGCCTTGGCGCCCTCAATCCACTTTAGCGATGCCAAATCGCCCTTGACTAGAGCATTTACGTAGGCATGCTCGACTTGTAGGGTGGCTTGTTGGCTTTCCAGTTTAAGATGGCGGAAAGTACCCCAGTTGCCGTTCTTAAGTACATTCGAGATGAGATCCTTCTCCAACTGCTTTTGGTACAGTGGTGCGGTTAGTGAGAACTTTTCGGATATGAGGTCCTGTACAAACACCAAACGTGCCAGTTTACCGCCATTTTCATTCTTGATACAGGTCATCAGACCGACCGCGCCAAACAGCTCCTCGTTCTGGCAGACCACATACACATATTGTTGTTCAGCTTCCGCCGAGGCCAAAGCAGCTTTAAGGTCATCTACCCAATTAAAGTTTTGCTCTGTGACCTGTACGACTACAGATTTACGAGTCTTCAGGTCTACCCTGCGACGGGCCAGAACAAGGACGCGAGTACCGCCCAGGGTCTGCTCTTGCACAGGGACGAAACCGAATCTCTCCAGCAGTGCGCGTCCAGTTTTTGTGTACGCACTCAGGCTCTCCTCGAATATTAGGAAGCCTGTGTCACGAATGCTGGCAATGCTATTTTCGAGGGACTTCGTATCCGGACGGGCGAGCACATCGATGCCGAAGACAAAATGAGAGTTCTGCTCCACAGGTTCCTTTAGCACATCTTTGGATATGACGCGCACACCAGAGTCTCCCAGCGCACTCGTTATGATTTCCTCATCGTTGTTAGAAGTGGCAACGGCAACATCACCGGTAAGGACAGGCTCGCCTTCAATGATCTGCAATAAATTGTTGGCCACGAGCACATCGGGATTGCGTCCGTTGGCCAGTTCGACGCCCTTCAACTTAACGGCGCCACTTGAGTTTTCGATAATCAGTTGAATGGCCACATCCAGGGCATGTAAACGAGCTTTTTCAGTGTTTTCGTGCAATTCGCTCGCATTGTTGTTGGCCACAAAGGCGTAGCGTTCAAGTGTGGGCGGATTCTGGGTGCCTGGACGACGCTGAGCCAGTGAGGCTTTAAGACCGCGAAGCTCCACTCCGCCACTCTTAATAACATTAATATTATCATACCAGTTGACTGGTACACCAACATCCGTCTGAGATTCCTTGCTGAGGCTATTCACCAGGTTCAAATGTTTCAAGGGATTGATAACAGCCTTCTCGATACGCGTGGGCAAATATAGTTCGCGCAAGTTTTTACTGAGAATGCTGAACTGGAGCATGGTGTCCATGAAGCTAACCCAATTGTCCACCCACTGCAGATGGCCCACAGAGGCGAAGGTGTCCGAGTTAACAATACCACGGAAAATACCTCCGTAATCATAGCCGCGCAGACGTAGCTCTTTGTAGACATCGTTTATGGCCAATTGTTTGGCTGCCGTGCTAGCCGACTGGGGCTCCAAGGCAAGTTCTTCACTTTCGATGTTCTCCGGAATGGTAATCCTGCCGGAGACAGCCAAGCTGCCGCTTTCACAGATCTCAAAGTTGCCAGTGCCATCGAAGAAATTGAGGCCAAACTTCACCACGGCGCTCTTATTTAGAATAGTAGCACGATGGAACACCACATTCTCCATGACAACTGGCGTCTTGTGGAACTCGCTACCACGCATTTTGGCAAAAGTCATCCAGGCCAGAGTCATATAACCGGTGGCTGGAAACAGGATGCGCCCATCGATGGTATGGCCGGCCAGGAAGGCATCCTCCTCCTTGGAGAGATCGATCTCAACGATAGTTTCACCAGACGTGGTCTCCTTTCCAAACTTGGCCACCAGCCACTTCTGTGTGTGGTCCCAGCCAACCTTTGAGTTCAGCATTGGAGTGCCGCGACCCACCGGATAGCTAACGGGACGTACCAAATTCAACACCTGCGGCTGAGCACCAGCAGCATAGAGCTTTCCAACATTGGCGAGGAAAAACTCTGCATTGTTCTCATGGCCGCGTTTCACCAGGCTTAGATTGGTTGCATCCGGGCCAAGAGCGCGCTTCAGAATGGCCTGTAAAAGTCCGTGTGGTGCGATCTCAATGGAAATGGCATTCTTTGGAACGTGCTGCAGAGCCTCATGGAAAAGTACGGGCGAAAGCAGATTGTTAACGTGGTAGGCGGCCGACGACTGCATTGCAATGGGCGTGGTCCAGGCCGACTCGGGAATGCTTGTGCTCAGCCAGCGTGAGGTACGATTCTTGGCATTGGGAATAATCTTCTCCAGACTCTTGCGCAATTTGGGACCAGCATCAGCAATGTATTTGCTGTGGAATGCATAGCCGCTGCTATTAACTGCCTTGGCGAATATGTTTTGCGCATTAAGTTTCGCCACCAGCGCTTCGATGGATGCCTCGGGTCCTGAAATTGTGCAGTTGTCCTCGCTATTGTGACAGACAGGGAAGCAATCACTGGGCACAAGCTTGTGGGCTTCCTCCCAGCTGAGGCCGACTGCAGCCATTTTGCCTTTCGGCAACTGGGTATCTAGGATGCTTTTACCACGCCAGTAGGCAGCCAACACGGTCTGCTCGGGTGTAAAGCAGCCATCGGCATAGGCACAGCCCAGCTCGCCCACCGAATGGCCGACAATGCCATCGGGATGGATATTTAGCGAGCTAAGTAGATCCGTGAGAGCCACCTGCATGGCGGCAATCGAGATAAATGAGTTGAGAATGTTCTCAAAGGTCTTGTCCGTGGAGCGAGTAAGCACATCAATCAGATCAACGCCCTCTGGTTTCAGAACATCGGCGCAGCGTTGAATTGTCTTGGCAAATACATCAATCTGCATCAAATCCTTTGCCATGCTAGCCCATTGGCTACCCATGCCGGAGTAAATGTACCAAATGGGGCGTTTGTCCTCGCTGAACTCGATTACTTCGCGCTGAAGCGATCCCTTGTTGTTAACCACAGTGTAGCCGCGGAAGTAGTGCAGGGGAATTGGCTTCGAGTGGATATCGTTGATCAACTGCAAATACTCATCATCGTCGGTATGATCGGCGGCGGACTCGAGCATCTGCTGTACGGCTTCAAAGGTGCGACCGGAAGCAATAACAACCTTTGGTCCCCCATTGCGCGGAGTTATGGTCTTTGGCTTAGGATTTGATTTAAGGATAACGTGAGCGTTGGCACCACCGAAGCCAAACGAGTTTAAGCCAATGATGCCTCCGTTCCATGGCAGATTCTTATCAACCACCTTGAGACGACCATCAAGCAGACCATATAGATCAGGATTGGGCTTGTTGTAGTGCAGATTGCCGGGAATAACACCAGCCTCCATTGCGATCAGTATTTTAGCCACCGAGCAAACGCCCGATGCTGGCTCCGAGTGACCCATGTTCGATTTGACCGAGCCAATTAGGAGTGGCGTGGTACGATTCTTGCAGAAGAAGTCAGTTATCGAGTTAACCTCCTGTGGATCGCCAACTTTGGTGCCGGTGCCATGAGCCTCCACATACACCACATCGTTGGGATTGAGTCCAATTTCCTCGTAGGTCTCGCGAATCAAACGGTTCTGCATGCTGCCAATTGGATAGGTGATGCCTTGCTCCTTGTAGCCGTCCGTGTTTGTGCGCACGTTCAGAATCGATGCGTACACACGTTTGGCGGCCGATGTACGTTGCAGCAGCAACACCACACAGCCATCGGAGCGAACATAGCCGTTGCCGGACTCGTCAAAGGCCTTACAGCTGCCATCGACACTCAACATGTTAAGCCTCTTGAATTGCAGCGACATGGTGGGTTTGAGGATTAAGCCAGCACCAGCGACCAATGCATTGTCGATCTTGCCTTCCTTCATATCGGAAAAGGCCTGCTCCAACGCATATAGCGAACTAGAGCAGGCGGTGTCAATGCTGTAGCTCGGCCCCTTAAAGTCGAATGTAAACGAAATTCGATTGGCAAACATGGCACGTGCACAGCCAGTCAATCCATAGCCATTGACACGATCGGGATCGCAGCACCAGTGCTGCTCCGTCTCAGATGTGGATACACCAATGTAGACACCAGTGCGAGATCCGCGCAGATCTGTTGGATTCAGGCCAGCGTCGATAATTGCTTCGTGCGTCAGCTCGAGCATAATGCGCAGCAAGGGGTCCATGCATTCGGCTTGCTTTTGGTGGACGCCAAAGAACTGCTGATCAAAGTTCTCCAGATCACTCTGCTTGATTTTGCCCATCCTGTCTGGTAGCCCGTATAGGCCTGTCAAAATACAAATCAAAAAACTTCTATATAAACGTATCAATAAATTTTGTAAATTCGACACTTACCACGCTCCCAGCGAATGGGTTCATCCGTGACCATATCGACACCATCGAATAGATTCTGTTGAAACTCTTCAATGTTTGAACTTTCAGGCAGACGGCCAGAGAATCCAGTAATCGCAATCTCTTCGTTCAACACCTGCTGGCGCGGCGCATAGTGTCCACCACCCAGGTCCAATTGGGGGGCAGTACGCGTCGCGGGATCAGCGGTGATCACTTCCTCGGCAAATCGGGCTGGCATCTTGTTGTCTGTTGTTATGGGTGTATGATTTGTTGCACGATTGCAATCGGCGGAGGTGCTAGGTGTTAGCTGCGAGCTTGGCTCTTTAAAGGCGTCAGGTTGATGTGAATTTTGCTGCTTTTTATTGCGACGGCGTCGCCGACGAAGGGCGCGTGCACTTTTCCCGCTATTTTGTACAGTTGGCGCGTTATTGTTATTATGGTTGAGTGCAACAGTTTGCTGATCCACGGCTCTTAACAGTTTTTAGCGACTAAAATAATATAAAGCAAGAATGACATTTATATATATATACATATATACGAAAAGTATGCTTTCGAAGGAAAGACTAGAAAATTGCTGCACTCTAACAAAAATATTGTCCGTGGTTAGGTTCACGGTTTGATAAAATTCCTTCGTCATAAGTTCTGTTCGTGAGCCTGGTATGCCAAAATCGTCACTTTATTATTCATATAGATAACTAAGAATAATTTATCAGAAAACATTTTGGGTTTCTTAAAATGTTACGTGCTTTTATCTTTAATATCTTCAAAGAAATGATTTCTGAGCCTCAGGAAATATACATTTTTCGAGCTAAAATTTAGAGACTTCAAATTTTGTTAGGCTTAAATATAATTTTGGGTTTATTTGTTTTGTAAGTTGGACCACGCTTTAAAAGTCACTCTGACTGCGAAATTTTCAATCTCAACATTCTCTGGCTATTTTATAAATACCGTTTTATATAATAGACAAACTTATTTACTTTTGCCTTTATATAATTAATATATGAGATGTGCTTAAATCGTATTTTTTTTGTTGCCCCAAAGACCAAGCAGAGTTTTATAAGAAAACTCAAATTTTACTAAAAACGCAATTTATTCAAAAACTGACAATAATGTGCAAAAAGACGATTAACCGAATATACTGAGGAATTTTACAAATAATTTGCCGTTTTTACACCTTGAACTCATTGAAAATGGGTAAAAAAGGATATCTATGAACAGGCAGAAGGAGGCATCTGCGACCCCACAAAGTAAATATATTCTAGACATGTCTGTCTGTCTTTCCGTCTGTATGAACGCGTCGATTTCGGACTTCAACTTTTTGAATTTAGACTCGTTTAAATGATAAAAAGATAGTGTTATCTAACCTTTTTCCCAAAATCGACAAACATCTACAACAACCTCAAATTTTTTTCGTAAATGGTTTAAATTAATATTTACCACTAAAAAAATCTATTGCAAAAAATTCCATGAAGATCGATTAAGGAACATAGAAGTTATTACAGAAAACGTGTGGTTAAATTAATATTGTTGTTAGACAACAATAAATTGTAAGTTGAATTCTTAAAATCCTTAGCGGAAGGTCGAATTGTCAATGAGTTTAAATGCATTCAATTAAACTGGCAAAATGGAACATCTTGAGGAAAAAAGTATTTTTTGAATAATTAAAGATTCCACACTCCCAAGCGAAGGGATGTTGCACTTACAAAAATAAATATATTCGACAAAATTTAAGCAAACACAAATGTTTATACTTAAAAAGTGTGGGTTTAAATGTGTGTATCGACAGCCCGTAGCTGGGTTTAGGGTATCTCCTAGTCGGGCGGCCCCGACTAGAGCCTTCTTACAGAACAGAATTACATTTGTTCGATTCTTGCTAAACACACACGAAACAAAACAGCACACAATATCAGCAACATTTTTACTTTTCCAAAATATCCTTTCAAAAAGTCAAATCTTTTTTGAATTTTAATTTTAAGCAAAAAAAATTTTTTATTATCATAATTTTTGAGTACTGTTTGTATTCTCAAAAAAAAAAAATAAAAATATTGGTATATTATACAAAATCGTAAAATTCTGTAAATTTAAAATTTTAGAAAAAATATTTTATATATGCATAGATGATCCAAAAAGGATAAAGTTTCTTCAAATTACATTCTTTTTCGAATTCTTTTGTTACATTCTGAGTTATTTTTTAAGTAATCAATATTGACTGTTTTTTAAATACAATATAGTTTTTTAAATAAAAATTAATTTTTTTGATATATACTATAGCGGTCAGATGTTGATAAAAACATAGCGTACGCCTGTTAACATTCAAATACGTTTAACTACAGTCACTGTTAATGTTTCTGTTGTTAACGAAAAGCTTTTATATTGTGTTTTCTTTCTCTAAAGCTCAGCAGCCGACCGTCCAGTCGAAATGCCGACTTATTGTAGAAAGTAATTTAAAATCAGGTGATTTTTTTTGGAGAAGCTGCGCGTGCAACAGCTTCTGCTCTCTGCTACGTTAGCGTGCCTGTGGCGTGATAGTAGTATGCTCCACAGTGCACGGCAAAAGTGTGTCTGTATGTAGAAATTAATATGTACACACAGCTGTGGTCGCAATGTGTGTGTGAGTGTGCGTGTGTGTACCGAGCTTAACAGTGCAACACAAAGCATGTTAACATGCAAATAAGCGTCGCAGCTGACGCTCACCCATACTAGTGCTTTTTGGCATGCTGCTTTCTTATTCGCCGACAAACCTCGTACGATGTACAGAATGAGAATGGCACAATCAAAGAAAAAGTGAGTTAAGCTGAACCGGTGTTTTGGCATGTTTGTATTTATAACATGAAGCAAGAACAGTTTCAGCAAGCATATGAAAATGTACATAAATATGTATGTTTGTACTCGTATGTTTGCACGTTTGAGAGATTCTCTCTCTTTAAATCGTGGGCACAGAGAGAGCAGTCACAGAAGAGATTTTGCTCGCCAGCCGGCAACAAACTCATCTATCTATTCGCACACACACACACAAATTAACATTAGCATGACGCGTGTTCATAAACGAAACTGTGGAGAGAGAGATATAGTGGCGTGATTTCCAAGTTCATTTAAGTATTATAGTCTGTAATTTCGTTTGTTTGTTTGTTTGTTTGTTTTGAGCGGTCTCTGCTGTGCTGATGTTGTTTTGTTATTGTTTTAGAGTTTCTGTGTACTCACATATTCTTTTACATTACACATTTATACCGTGTAAACTAATTGTTTTTTACATTTTCATCAGATCGCCGAGTGGCCGAAAATGGCGTCACTTGATATGTAAACAAAAGTGTCCGTTAGCAATAACATTCAGCTACTGTGAAAACTGCCAATACTATCACTTTACGGTAACTGGCTTCTACAAGTACATACTTACTGTTGCTTGTGTTGTTGTACTTAAAATTGTTTATTTATGCACTCAGTTCTATTTTCACACATATCGATTATTGGGGGACCTGCACCCAGTTTTAGATGCGACTACGCAAGTATATATTTGTATATATGTACATATACCATCACACCACCCACGCCCCTAAGTCCTCCCTGCACTTGGGTTGTCCGAGACGCGTGCCTCAAGTTCATTGCCAATGATAAGCCAGAATGAGGTGATTAAATTGAATTGGTTTTGTAACCTGATAACAGATCTTTAGACTATATAGTTATGCATGTTTATATGTATGTTTTTTTTTTGTGGTGTCTGTCCGAACACTTTCTGGTCGCGTGCGTAAACAAGTGTCTATCTGTATCTGTATGTCAAATGTCAATCTGCTCTGTATGTACAAACGTAGATTAGAAATTTTCCGATCAATTATGTCATTAATTTTCCTTTCCTTTTTCGTTTTCTTAATATAGAAAACATAGAAATCAAACAACTTGTCAATTAGTACGTGAAACCCTACCAAGTACTGTTCTGCATTAATCATCCAAAATACATTTTATCGCAATGTCTAGTATGAAAATATATGTATGTATGTAATTGTGTCCACTATCGAGCTTCACTTTACTACATACATACATATTTTGGGAAATTTATCTTTATAGTTAAGTGAGTTTAAATGTGAAATATGGCACAGTTGAAATTTGTTAAAGCATTTAACAAGTAAGAAATTGCCTTTAAGCAAGCCCAAAGTTCTGAAAGGGCAAACGTTATATGACAGTGTGAGTGAAGTTCAAATTCGGACTAATTTTTAGCAGAGTGCTATTTTTTTTATATAATAAATACTGTCATTTTTTAAGTTTTTATAATAAGTTGTAAATTCTTAAACATCTGAATTTTTAAGTTCTTTCTTTCTGCTTTTATTTGATTTGAACGTGCATCTCACATAGAAACCATTCAACGGTGTTTTCTTTATCGTATATGCTAAGCAAGGCGTATGTAGAAGTTTTTCAGCTATCCTCTCTCCTTTAATGCGCAACTTATTTCATGTTTGTGCATGTATGCATACACACGCACACACATACATATATGTATATGTGTATGTATGCATGCAGAATACATACCTAAAAATCAGGCGATTCCTCGACAGCTGTTTTCTTACACAATAGCAACCACTGGTCCGGCTTTGGGTGGTAATTCAAATGGAGAGTCGGTGAGCAGTTGGTCCCAAACTGCTGGCCAAAACCGTTAGAGTCCTTTTCGGTGTTACAAATCAGACGTGTAGATCTAAAGCCAAAACTATTCGTTTGGTCTATTTATTTGACACACTTCAAGCACTTATATTTCTTTCTTCTTTAAGGTAATGTTCATATACACTTTGCTGCGTGCAATTGATGCGAAACACTTGAAAAAGACAGATCGGCTTGTGGTTATAACTACCGTAAACTCTGGACGCGACCCAAAGACGAAAACTGAATAACGAATAGTCGCGGCATCAGGTGAGCGGTGGCTTTTATACGACACGGAGGCAAGTGTCGATGGAGTAAAAGCTTGTCTTTTCTGCTCAGTGAGAGCAAGAGAGCAAAATCAGCAGCACATGCGAGATAAGCACACTGAAAGCTCTTTGCTCTCTGTTAACCTTTCATTACAGGGTCTCTGCGCGGTGTATGTTATACTGTTGTGCTGCTGTTGCTGCTAATGCTGCAGAGGCAACCACTCTTAACATAACATTTTGTGTAACGATACTCTGTAACCGGCAAAATTGTACAAAAATTTCCGAATCGGACCACTTTTTGAAAAAAAAAAAATAACATGCTTGCATACATATGTATACACATATATTTTATAGCTTTATTAAATATGTATATACATGTATATACAGATTGATGCGTTGATAAAACCATTTTGTTAATATTTCTATTTGAATTTCATACATGTACATATGTATGTAAATAATTTCAAATATATATTTCTTATTTGGAAGTGCTTTTTATTTTCTCAGGTCCTCGGCATGAACACAATTTAAAGAGTGTAATACAACGATAAACTTCTTAAACGCTTATATAAAATTGCTATAATAATGTTATTGCATATTCAAGCTTTAAAATTATGATTATAAAATAAAATGATATGACTGATTATAACTGTTTATATAAAACCCGTTCGATGATCTGCAATGTTTGGACATCTTTGAGAAAAGTTCGATGGGTGCCTTCCACAACATGCATATCGATCTGAGCGCTACAAATCTACAATGATTTAAAGGATAACATAACATTTTTCTTTGAGTGCATTTACAGCTATTACCTCTTTGAGACCGTAGTCATCCTCGGACATAATGGCATTATGTTCCGCCGACTTTATGAGGACCACATCGCTGTTAAGTTGCTTAGCTCCCTTGTAGCTCTCCGATAGCAGAAGCTTCTGCTTGAACATGCAGGCAGCTTTCTTGATCTGTGAATATATTCGGAATTGAACTTCGTTAAAGCTTTGCACTTAATCATCTAAACGGCACACAACACACACAAATAACGGATGTAGTGGACCGTCACTATTTGAATTTAATTCTTGAATAACTTGCAATCGTCCAATTTGATTGAAATTTTTAGGACGTAAAAATATCTTCTAACTTTTTTCAGACATCTCTTTTATATACTGAACTCATTCAAAATGGATAAGGTTGTAATAGTTTTTGTGGATAAGTATATACAGACAGAGGGAGTCATCTCCGACCCCATATTAATATTCTTGATCAGGAAGAACAGCCGAGTCGATTTAGCTATTTCCTCTCATCCGTCAATAAAGTACATTAAGTCAGTGTAAGAGCCGTTTAGGTTATCACTATAACATGTTATAGAACCTAAACCCAAACCCATTTAAGTGTTAAATGTGAAAATTGGTTTGTGCTGACCCTTCAAGTTATATATATTCGTGACCAAGACGATTAGCTAATTCGATTTTGTCATGTCTAACTTTTTGTCTGACCTTCCGTCCGTATGACTGAGCGATTTTGATACCACAATTTGTGAGACATTGAGCTGTATGTGATAAGGACACAATTGAAAATTTCGAGTATAGGTTTTTTAGGAAATCACTCATTTATCTACAAATTTGTGTTTCGCGTCTCATTTTTTGAATTTATTTAGATAATCAAAAAGAAAACGGGTCTCACGATTTATAAATTATAATTAAATATATTGTAGCCTTTGAAATTTAGTAAATTTTGTTTTGTTCTTAGTGAAGCTACTCTCAATACTATTATACAAGTAGATAATACCTTCAAACGTGTGCAAGCAAAAATAACCGAAGCTGCCAGTTAGTTTTTGTTTTGTTTTAAATAATTTTAAATTATAATTTAAACTAAACGAATTGAACTGATTGATTAATGATTATTTTACTTTAAGTCAACTCAAATCAGACAGAATGCGCTTGAAATTTGACGCAAAATGCGGTTTTTGAAATCAAATTATATTATAAGTTGAGAGAATTCTTTATTAATTGTGATTGAAAAAATGTAAGGAATATAACTTTAGCACGCCCTTCTCAGATAATATTCTTATTCTTAAAATCGGCATTCGATACTTTTCTTGATTGAAACATTTCGAAGAATTTATATTGGCCGCGGTTTTGTAAGTTAGAATAAATTCGTTTATTTTTGAAAATTAAGCGTCTAAGCTATGAGATCGACTCTTGTAAAATAAAATAACACTGTCAAAAGTAAATTAAAATACAACAATTTTCTGATATCAAACAAAAATTTTACACGAGTTAAAAACCTAGTGGTGAAAGCACGTTCAAGCCCTAAAACTTCTTATGTTGAGTTTTGTGAAGAAATATATTTAATTTAATATATGTATGAATAAGTCAGATTTATAAAAATAAGGTGTGCATTTGGCACTTGGCAAAAAGCTATTTTCAGATACCACTTTTTCGATATGGCTTTTTACTTTATATATAATTTTGCATTGAATATTATTCGTCGCAAAATCAGCAGAAATTTTGGTGATAGGTTTTACCTTGTATATAGGCCAAAACTTGTCAACGATAGATTCTCCTATACCAAACACAAAACTAGTTTACAAGTCTACTAGTCTATTACTTGTACTAAAATAAGCTACAAATTAGTTGTATTTATAATGATGGAATGAAGGTGGCTTACCACATCCTTGGTTTGTTGAGTGTGTGATGCTAACGTGTCCGCAAGCTTATCCAATTTCAGCGTCCACGTTTGGACACCTTCGAGCACTTGCAGCAACTGCAGATTTTTGCGGGAGTTATACAAAAGTATTTGCAAGGGAGCGACAAAAGTAATCTACCTGGTTGTAGTCGACATCGGCGAGCAACGCTCCGAAGTAAGCCAACGTCATGGACTGCTGGCGGTTTAGGTCATCGGTCTGCTTCTTGGCCTCCTGCACATAGCCACTAGCCATTGTCGGAGCGCCGTCCAGCATAATGACCTTGACGCCGAATTGGCGTTGTTCCAGGGCCACGCCAATGGCATGTGCCAGAAGGCAGCCATAGGAGTAGCCCACAATGTTGTAGGGGCCGCGTGGCTGCAGTTTCTGTATCTGGTTCAAGTAGTAAGCGGCGCAGCCTTCAATTGAGTCCAGTGGCACCTGCTCTGTGCACTGCAGACCGTAGGCTGGACAGGTGAGGGAGGCGGCCAGTGCTTCGACGGCTATTGTGAATCCTTCAATCGGAGCAAGGAAGAACACGGCAGGCTCGTTGTTGGGTTTGATCGTTTTGGAATGCAGGCACACAAGCACGTTCTGGGGTAATACTTCCTTGGCGAATACCTTCCGAGTTTCATCGGTCTGTGCAATCGTCGTCTGCCCAGCCTTATTGGCATTAGCCTTAGCATTAGCTATTGGTGCAGCATTTGAGTCTGGCCTTGATGCCGTTTCCTGCGCTTGCTTTGAATCGATGTTCTTAAGTGCACTAAACGTTAACTGGCGAATTTCTTGAGCCGATAGGACTAGATCAAAGTTTCGCTCGAGCGTCTGTTTGATCTCAGTGCTCATCAGCGAGTCCATGCCCAGGTCAAAGAGTGTTGTCTTGTCCTGAATGCTTTTCACATCGCGCAGCCCCATTATGTTAGCTATGATCGAGATGAGGCTTTGCCGACTGGAGTCTTCCACTTTACGCTTCTCAGCCAACACCATGGAGGCCAAGACAGGATGCGGCTGTTGCATGAACATATCCAAGATCTGCAAGCAGCTGCTCATGCGCTGGGGCAACGTTCCGCCAACGACAGTTTCGTTGTTGCCCATGTGCTCCATAATCAGACCCGTATCGCCGATGGCGCCCCATTGTATGGCTATGCCGGGGTAGCCCTCCGTTTGGCGCAGCTCGCAGATGCGCTCCATGGCCGAGTTCGCCAGACCATAGTTAGTTTGACCCGGATTACCTCGCCCCGAGGCCAAGCTGGAAAAGCAAATGAAGTGTTCGAGAGCGGGACACATGTTGCGCGAGCATTGGTCTAGTTGCATCGTGGTGAGTATCTTAGGCGCCGTGACTACCTCGAAGTTTTTCACGCTTTGCTCTTCAAATATTGCGTCTTTAAGTATTGCGGCCAGGTTAAAAATACCACCGACCAGTGCCAATTTGTTGCTGCTCTCTAACAACTTCCTGCAGCCGGCCGTGGTCATGACGTCGTTGGTATCAATGATGACATTAACCCCACGCTCGTGCCACCGTCGGATCATCAGGTTTTGGTATCCAGTTTTCAGGCCTGAATGTGAGTTCAAGACAATGTAGCGTGCACCGCGAGTCACCAGCCAGTTAACAACAATGTAGCTCTTCTCCGGGTGCATGTAGGTACGGGGAATGGCATTGGTTAGACGCGGCTTGGGTATTGCCAAGTGTTGTTCTTCGTTGCGGACCTTGATCACCACTTTGCCGATGTGCTTGCCCGATGCCATGAAGCGAAAGGCCTTTTCGATCTCCTGGTCAGTGTAAACAGTGGTGGGCAGTGGCACAACAGCACCGTTCTTGATGCCCTCGGTGACGAGCGACACCACTTGCTTTTGCATTTCCTCTTCGCCTTCCATAACACTGTCCAACAAAATGCCGTGAAAGGATGTGTTCTTCAAAAAGACAGACATACCCAGCGGAGTGTTATTATTCAGATCAAATTTGCCAATTTCCAAAAACCGTCCGTTAAGACTCAAACATCGGATCGATGCTTGAAGCTTCTCCTCAGATAGGGAATTTAGGATCAATTCAACACCCTCCCCGTTGGTTTCATCCAAAATGAGCTGCTCGAACGATGTGTTGCGTGAATTGCCAATGTTGCGTGCTTGCAGCTTGGGAAAGCGTTTGAGTAAAAATTCACGTTTTTCCTTGCTGCCCACGGTAGTGAAGACAGTCAGGCCATGGTGTAAGGCGACAGAAATCGCAGCTTGACCAACGCCTCCGGAACCTGCATGGATGAGGATGCGCTCGCCCTTCTTCATTTGCCCACGCACGACCAGAGCATAATAGACGGTGGCGTAGACACAGGGCACCGTTGAGGCCTCTTCCATGGACCAGTTGTCGGGTATATCCCAGAGAAGATTTTTGTTGGCCAGGCAGTTAGTGGCCAGAGACTTGGCTGGCACCATAGCCATGATACGACGACCATTTGAGTCGCGGCCGGCGAACTCCAGACCTAATACACAATCTTGTTGAGATAAGTGGCCAGGTAAGGCGTCCACACCAAGTTTTCCGGATGCCAACATCACGTCACGAAAGTTCAGAGGAGCGTAGTAGACTGTGCAGGGCTCCCATTTGTTTTGATTCACGTTCGTGATGCGGGGACTTTCGATCCATTTAAGCGAAGAGAGATCACCCTTGACAAGTGTGTTAACGTATGCTTGCTCCACAGTTAGCAGGGATTGCTGTGTGCTCAGTGGCAAGTAGCGGTAGCTACCCCAATTGCCATTTCTGTAAACATTAATGGACAAGTCTTTCGCAATTTGATTGGCGTAGAATGGGTCCGTCAAGGAGAATATTGGCAATTCTGTGTCCTGCAGCAAATAGAGTCGAACTCGGCAGCCGATCCGCTCTCGCTTCAGACAGTTCATGAAACCTAGGGCCCCGGTACTTGGCTCTCCCTGTGCTACCAAATAGATGTTACTTTGTTCCGTTGTTGATCTGGCCAATGCGGTCTTAAGGTCAGCGACCCACTTAAAGTTATCGTTTGACACGCGCAAAATGATCGATTCAGAGAGGTCCTTTTTGATAACCTTTTTAACTAGGATTAAGACGCGATCATTGTCGTAGATTTGCTCCATAACCGGCAATAGTTGCAAGCGCTGCAACTGATCTTGGCCTGTGGCCTTATAAACACCTACGCTCTCCTCCAGCAGGAGAAAGCCACTCTCCGGCTTAATAGTATCAATGCAGTGACGGAGCTGGGTATCCGTTAATGTCGATTCTGTGGAGAGCAGGTCAACTGCATGAACAAAATCGCATTGCTGTTCCACAGGCGCCTTAGCAATATCCGCGACGACTAAACGGACTCCGAAACCGTGCAGCAACCCGGCAAGCTCGGACTCGTTGTTGTTGCTGGCTGTGGCTACGGCTACATCAGCCACCAGGATTGGCTCGCGCTCGATGAGCTCAACCAGTTTGACCGCATTCAGGCTTTCCACGTTATTGCGTTTGCCCGCTATCTCCACGCCCCTGATCTTTATTATGCCGCTGTTGTTTTCGATGATTAGCTGCACGGCCACATTAAGTGCCGAGTCCCTGGAGCGTTGCGGATCCCCACGCGGAACTGTCTGCTGCACGTGCGGCGTAAAGCTGTAGCGCTCTAGAATGGGTGAACTTTGACCGCCCAAACGTCGTTGGGTCTGTGCTGTTTTTATCTTGTGCACCTCGACACCGCCGCACTTTACAACCGAGATATTGCGATGCCAATAGACCGGCAGCTTTTGCTGCTGCTGCCTGGCCAGTTCCAAGTGCTTGAGCGGATCGATAACAACGCGCTCAACCCCGGTTGGCACGTACAATTCACGACTCTTATTGCTGAGTATGCGGAACTGAAACATGGTGTCCATAAAGCTAATCCAATTATCCGCCCACTGAAGCCGGCCCATAACTGCGGAAATATCCATGTCGACAATACCTTGAAAGACGCCGCTGTAGTCGTAGCCACGTAAACGCATCTCCTTGTAGATATCATTGGCAACGAGTTTATTTACGCCAGCGCTGCCTGGCAGTCCGGGCAGGTTCAACAGCTCCTGCTGCACGTTGCCAACCAGCCGGATTTTTCCCGATGCTATCAGACTGCTGCCTTCGCAGATCTCGAAGGTGCTGTTGCCTTGGAAGTAGTTAACCGCTAGCTTGACCGCTGATTCTGTGTCCAGGCCAAGGATGGTAGCGCGGTGAAAAACCACGTCTTCAAAAACCACTGGAGTGCGTTGGTAGTCACTACCCTGCTGTTGGGCCAGGAGCATCCAAGCGAGCGTCAAGTAGCCCGTGGCCGGAAAGAGGATTCTGCCGTCAATCGTATGTCCGGCCAAGAAGGCGTGCTCCTCCTTACTAAGATCAATTTTGATCGAAAGCTGGTTCGTCTGTCGCCCGCCCTGAAACTTTGGATAGTTCCACTTCTGCGAGTGGTCCCAGCCTATTAGAGAGCTCAGCATCGGAGTGCCTCGAGACACTGGATAGCTGATGGCTGGTGAAACACACATCCGCAACAGCTGTGGTTGACCACCGGCTGCGTAGAGCTGACCCAGATTGCTGAGCAGGAACTCGACATTGTTGGCATGACCCCGTTGCATGAGGCTCACATAGCTAATTTTCGGTCCCAGTGAGCGCAAAATTGACCGAAAGAGTCCATGCGGGGCAATTTCCACAATTAGCGCGTTCTTCGGTATATGGCAGATGGCTTCATAGAAAAGCACTGGCGAAATTAGGTTGTTGATGAAATATCCTGCGGAGGCTATTTTAGACGCGGGCGTATTCCACTCTCGCTCCGATACGCTGGTGCTCAGCCAACGAGGAGTTCGCTGCTTTGGCTCTGTGATCAAACGCTCCAAATTCTTGCGGAGCATGGGAGCAGCGTCCGCGATATACTTGCTGTGGAATGCGTAACCGCCAGAGCCGACAGCCCTCACGAAAACGCCCGTTGCTTGCAGTTTTTGAATAGTCGCGTCCATTGACGCCACCGGTCCCGACACTGTGCAGTTATCATCGCTGTTGTGGCACACAGGATAGCAGTCCGCCGGCAGGTGCTCGGTTACCTCATCCCAGCCCAAGCCGACAGCTGCCATTTTGCCCTGGGGCAGACCCGAAGTCTCGAGGACGCTCTTGCCACGCCAGTAGGCGGCCAGTACAGTCTGTTCGGCTGTTAGGCAACCGTCGATGTAGGCTGCGCCCAACTCGCCCGCTGAGTGTCCAATAATGCCATCTGGCTGAATGTTGAGCGCCTTGAGCAGATCCGTGAGTGCCACTTGCACGGCAGCAATCGAAACGAAGGAGTAAAGCATGTTGTCGAAGGTTCCTTCCGTCGACCGTGTGAGGACTTCAATTAGGTCAAAGTCCATCCGAGCCAGCACCTGCAGACCAATGTGTGGCACATAAATGATGCATAAATAATATAATGCAGTAACTATAATATATATATAATATTCTGTATTTCCTTACTCACCTCGGCACAATGTTGTATGGACTTGTTAAACACCTCCAGCTGCATAAGGTCCCTAGCCATGCTGGCCCACTGGCTACCCATGCCAGCATAGACGAACCAAATGGGTCGCTGTTCCTCTTCGTAAGGCAGAATTTCCTGTTTGACCGCACCCGTGGCACCCAGTACGGAAAAGCCGCGGTAAGGATGCAATGGAATCGGCTGGGAATGAATGTCGTTGATGAGCGCCAAAAACTCGTCATTGCTGCGATGTTTCTTGGCCGCTTCCAGAAGCTGGGAAACGGCGTGTTCCGTGCGTCCGGAGCAAATGACTAACTTTAATAAAGGCTCCTTTGGCTTTTTGCTGAGCTTCCTCTCCTTTTTGTGTGACTTGAGAATGACATGAGCGTTGGCACCACCGAAGCCGAACGAGTTGAGGCCCACAATGCCGCCCTGCCAGGGCAGGTTGCGGTCCACAACTTTGAGCCGGCCTTCGACGAGCGCCTGCACGGCGGGGTTTGGCGTACGGTAGTGCAAGTTTCTCGGTATGATCCCCTCTTCCATTGCAATGATCATCTTCGCCAGTGCACTTATGCCAGACGCTGGCTCCGCATGCCCCATATTCGACTTCACGGATCCAATCAACAGCGGACTCGGCCGGTCAGCGTGGCAGAAGAAGTTGCTCAGCATATTGGCTTCCTGATCGTCGCCCACGGGCGTGCCGCTGCCATGGGCCTCGACATAGGCCACCCTATCCGGGCTGAGGCCAATCTCGCTGTACGTCTCCTGCAGCAGCCGCTGCTGCATTTGGCCGTCGGGAAACGTGACGCCCTGCTCCTTGAAGCCGTCAGTGTTCGTGCGCGCATTTAGAATCGACGCATAGACGCGCTTGGCCCGTTGACTGCGCTGCAGGAAGACCACGGCACAGGTGTCGGCACGAGCGTACCCGTTTGCGGCCGCATCGAATGTCTTGCAGGCGCCATCGTGGCTAACAATGCCCAGGCGCAGGAATTGCAGTGCGAAAATGGGCTTCAGGATGAGATTGACGCCAGCGACCAGGGCGTAATCACAGCGACCCAGCCGCATATCGTTATACGCATGCGAGAGTGCCACAAGGGAGCTGGAGCAGGCGGTGTCCACGATGAAGCTGGGGCCCTTGAAGTCGAAGGTGTAGGAGATGCGGTTGGCAAACATGGCGCGGGCACAGCCTGTCAGGCAGTAGCCATTGATGCTGCTGGGCTCCATGTTTGGTATTTCGTGTTCGGTCTCCACAAAGGACAGACCGATGTAGACCCCAGTGCGACTGCCACGAAGCTCCGATGGATTGATGCCCGCATCAACGATGGACTCGTGTGTCAGCTCCAGAAGCATCCGCATACAGGGATCCATTAGCTCGGCCTGCTTCTGGTGCACGCTGAAAAATTTATCATCGAACTTTTCCAGATCTTCGTCTCTCATTTTGGCCATTCGCTCTGGCAAGCCATATATCCCTACGATGAGTGCATAAGTGCATAAGGTCACGACTAGCTGAAATTACTGCCTACCTGCTTCCCAACGTCTCGGATCGTCTGTAACCATATCAATACCGTTAAGTAAATTCTGCTTGAATTCTTCTATGTTGCTGCTCTCCGGGAACTTGCCGGACACTCCTGAGATGACTATTTCATCCTCGGCACCGGCAGCGTCGTTGTTTTGTGCGT
>SCDS01000647.1:0-21277 GCA_004149465.1 Drosophila nigromelanica
ACATATATACACTAACGCACGGCACTTGATAAGTATTGAGGTGGAGAAAATTCAAAATGTAAGATAACAAAAATTAAAGTGTCGTGCTGTTCCTAACGCAGGCTCAAACCACCGACTCTTTAACTGACTCTTTAAGCTGCACAAGTCTTACCGACTGCGCCACACTAGCATTTAATTTCGTTATGATTACGTCAATTAACCGCTGTTCTGTGAGTGAGTTTTTGATCCCTTGTTTTACAAATAATTGTAGAAATTTTAAGCTTATGGTAGTGGCTTGATTGCCTATCTATAAAGATGTTAATCTTTTTGCGGCCTCGGTGTAGCCTTTGGGCTACCTCTGCAGCCTTTTGACAAAAACTTCCGTCTGAAATATGCTGCACTGGTCGGGCAGTTTGTACGGCAGCCTGAGTTCTGGCTCTGCACAGTACATAGCTGCACCGACCCTCGAGTTCATTTCTATGCCGTCCGTGTGGACAGCGTCTTGGCCTAGTCCCGAATACCAGTCGTCCGGCCCCATTGATGTTGTTGTTGCAGACCTCAGAGCCCCCGTAATACAGAAGACTGCCTGTCTCTGGGTCCTTTCCATCCGCTCCAGGTATGGGGATATTTGTATGCCTTGCCACTATACCATCGAGCCATAGAGTAGGATCAGTCACACTATTTATATTTAATGCATAAGTCATGGTGAGAAGCCCCATGTACTCGATTTTTTTGCGATGCATAGAGCGCGTCTGTGGCCTTATTCATCCTTTCTTCTACATTGAGTCTCCATGTCAGTTTGCTGTTCATAACCACCAAGTGGTATTTTATGGCCTTCTTAGGTGTTAGCTCTACACCTTTCACCTTTAGCGGGTTCCAGCGCGGTACCTTGTATCTCTTGGCAAAGAAAATGAGGTCGGGCCTGTCTGCATTGCTGTTAAGAACGACTCCAGTGGCTCATTTCAGTATTTCCTTGAACGTGTAGTCCTTGATAGAGCTGAGTGTCGAAAGACATTTTCCTATGATAATTATGTTTATGTCGTCCGCATAGGCAGTTATATTAGGGGCTTTTCTTCGGAATTTCCCTAGTAGTCCGTCCATTACTAGGTGCCATAACCGGTGAGATAGGACTCCAACTTGCGGCGTCTTTCTGTGTGCTGCTTGTGCTATGGCAGTGGTCCCCTACTCAGTGACTCTTATGCATATCAGTAGATAGTGTATCCAAAGGTCTATTGCTCTGGGGGATGCTGTTGCTCTTAGGTCCCGCATTACTGCGAATGCGCCAGAGATGTCCAGAAATATTCCCATGGCTTATTTCTGAAGGTAAGGTCTCTCGATGATATGATTGTATATCGGGGTCTAGTAGTTTTTCGAATGTTTTCAGCAGAAAGGAGGTGAGACTTATTAGCCTGTGGTCTTTCGGCTGCACGTGACTGCACTTTCCTTCTTTGAGCAGGAACACGACACGCAGTCCTTCAAGCCACAGATACATAGCTTCAGACATATTTCAAATATATGGTGTAGCCACCATAGCCACTACGGGATAATCCGATTTTTTGTGTTTTGAAGCATGGCTGAGAAGATTCTGTCTCAACCCGGAACTTGTAGCTCGTGAACGAATCTATGGCCCATTGGATTTTCTTGGAGATGATTATATCGTCAGGTATCGTAGACTGCGTTGTTGTGTGAAGTATGTTTGATTCTATAGCTTCAGCGCAGCCAGCCAACTGCGTGTCCATAAGGGCGCTTATCGCTCCTTGTAGCTTTCTGTCCATCTTCCAGCAGTGTTTTGAGTTGGCTGTTTCGATAGAAGCTTTCGGAGAAGCAATTGCGGAGCTGAGTTTTGTATTTGTTCCAGATGATCTGTTCGTTGGCTAGTTTGGCGAGCTTGAAGCGTTTTTGTACATCTTTCCTAAGTGTGTTGAGCTCTGAAGTCCACCAGGGCGGTCCGGTTCTCCTTTTGCTTTTTGAGGGTCTGCATGTTGCGTGATAGGGTTTGGTGAGGTATCGTACGAGTATTTTGTCTAGGGAATGCTCTATATATTCCCTTGTGGTTATTATTGGTACTGTATGCACTTTCCTCTCAATTGCATTGCAGAATTTCTCACATATTGTGTTTCGAGGGTTTTGGAATGTGGTTTGGGTAGGAGTGTAGTCGAATTTTGCTGTGAATTGGATGTACCTGTAATCTGAGAAGGAAGGTTTCTCAAGAACTCTCCATTCCATCATTTGTGTGCTCCTCCCAGCCAGATGTATTAAGTCTAAGATGTTTGATGAATTGGGGCCTACACTAACATTTTGTTTCCGAACTAAAGCCACATTGGCGGGCCCTTGCTCTAAGGCTATTCAAATCCGCCAACGCTAGCTTGCTTTTATGTAGGTTGATCTAGAGGACTTTTAGCTGCATGGCTGATTTGATGGAGGTTCTGGAACTCTGCTTTCACCATTGGAGTCGCAGTCCGAATCTGTCTCGACTATGGTAGTGTGCCTCCATAGCTTAGTGTCGTGTGGCAGTTGCTATACAACGACTTTAGCCTGCTCCAGCCTTGGTTAACTCGACTCGAAGAAAGTATTGCTGCTCCTTGGAATAGCAACCCTGCCCTATCTGCTTTCATCTGAACTTCCATGGTGAACACTGGCTTCGGTCCGGTGACTCTGACTTGCCGAAGCCATTGGAGGATACCGTAGCTTTGTCTTAACTAGACACTGCGCCCCCTAGGTGGTATACGTGCAATTGACGCTAAGTATTACTCCAACGTAAATACAGTGCCCATTGAACCTAAAGTATGATCGTTATTATTTTTTGGTCTTAATAAGAGATTTCAATACTCTTGGGGTGGGTCTGTAGTAATTGATTTATCGTTTTATTGATATTTGGGGCGATTGTGGGAAGATATACAAAATTTTATTGTGCTTTACGCGAACATTTTGAAAAACTAATTTGGTGGGTCTAGCTCTTGAAGTTTATGCTCAAAAAAAAAAAAAAAAATAAAAATAAATGATGATCGCTCATTTGAAATAAGCTTAATCGGCGTATGTCATATACAAACTGATAAAGTCGAAGTTAATCTTTCTAGCTCTTGCAGAGAGACAGATCGAAGGACACGACTAAATCAACTCAGTTAGTGATGCTGATCAGGAATATATATATACTTTAAAGGGTCGGAGATGCTACCTTCTGCCTGTTACATACATTTGCACAAAGCTAGTCCTAGTGACTTAACAAAAAAAAAATGGCTGAAAAAAGTGCTGCAAATATAGCTCCGCAGAGTGAAGCCAGTGCAGTCTTCGCCGGTGGCAGCGGTCAAATCTACTGCAATTTTTAGCAGATTGATTAAACTGTGCATGGACATTGATGTTGAGCAGCTAAGAAGCATGGACGAAAAAAAGGGATATATGATATCCGGCTGCTCTAAATTTAGAGTGGGCCATAACGACTCGCAGAAAGTATATCTGATGGCAAATCGTTCGCGCTTGTCACAGAATTTTTTAAATTCGCCTCAGGATCCTCAGCCCGTCGCTATGTGCTTGCGAGCGAATAAACCACTTTGCCTACAGCTGCCCATCCTTTATAATTTCTCCAAATGCTGGCCATAAGGAAGCAAAAATGCTCAAAAAAGGACACCAAATGCAATATTGCAAATCTGGAGCTTGCCGCACTTGTCAATTGAAACACCACACGATTTAAGTTTGAAGTCTGCATTTGATAATGAGCTTAATTGTACTTGTAAGGAATCGTATCGGCATGGTCATGCCGTGCCATGCGCATTTTGACTTCGGGTCGTAATTGCATGTCGTCACTACTCAATTCGCGTACCAAGTCCAGCGTCGAAAAAGTAAATCTCTGACTGCCGATTCAGGCATTAGAAATGCCAACTTCGCAGCGTAAATTCACTTAAAATATATCACTTCAGATTTTGCAGCAAGTATCATTACAGTCATTGCACAGACAAGTACGCCCTGATTGAAATGTTCCATCGAACATTCAACTAGCTAATCCGTTGTTCAACGTCCCTCATCGGATTGATCTGCTCAAGGGAGCAAGCCTCTTTTTATACCCTGAACCCATTGAAAATGGGTAAAAATGGTGTAATGGTTTTGTTAAAATGTATATAACAGGCAGAAGGAAGCATTTCTGAACCCATAAAATATATATATTCTTAATCAGGACGACGCGCTGATTTGATTTACCCATGTCCGTCTGTCTGTCCGTCTATATGAACGCAGAGACCTCGGAAACTACAAAAGCTAGAAAGCTGATCTTGGCCTCATTCAGTTCGTATATATCATACGCAGAACAAGTTTATCATTTTTTTTCGGTAACTTGCCCCGTTTCATTAATATCGATGAAAATCGATAACAACCTTTCTTTTTCTTACAATATATCAAAGACTATTATCGGTAGAGGCAATAGAGGCTGATGCAGATTTTGATATCTTTGGATTTTGGATACCTCCCCCCAGTCGCCCCCAATATCGACAAAATTTAAAAACCGCAAATCAAATACTACAGACCTCCAAATTGGTTTGTACATCCATTTCGATGCTCTAAATAGGTCCTGAAAATTTCATACATTTAGTTTAAAAGAAAACAAGGATTTCGTTTCTATAATGGTGGCCCACGCTGCTACCGAGTAAAGTGAGTGCGGCATGCATTTGTGTGTGTGTGTGAATATTTGTCTGTATGTATTAATGCAAACGGGCTGAAATGCTTATGAAGACACATAACAGGGTTCAGGATATCTTCTAGTCGGGCGGCCCCGACTCTGCATTGGAAAAATTCAGCTTGCACCATTACTGCAGAAAGTTTGGCTTTGCTGGATATTATCTGATGGTGGGAAACAGGCACCTAGCTATTTTCTTTTGTTGTAAGTCAACGGGCTTCGGATAGCATTAAACTCAGCGCTGGGATGGACGAATTGGTGCGCCACTTTTTGGAAGTTAAGCACGTATTTAAGCCAATTTCTAGGAATACCAAGGAGTACTTTACGAAAATGTTACACAATTTCCCTCCGAAAAATATTAAGCTTGGTTGTTCATCTCTTTAGGCGATTTCTTTTTGCCGGCTAAATGTCGTTTTGAAAATTTCGAATCAATACTTTCGAGCAGCTCTGGTCTCAAGAAACAATATTCTGCTTTCAACAGAGAATATCTTGAACTTGCCCAAATGACGCCCGTACCCATTGCAAATATACACAAGTGTCAATATATTTTGCCACACCATTATGCCCTGAAGGATTATAGCACTACAACTAAGCTGAAAGTTGTATATGACGATTCTGCAGAAACTATTGGACTTTCGTTAAAGAATATTCTCATGTCATTTCCGACAATTCAGCCGAATCGTTTTAACACGCTTATACGTTTTCGCACCTTTCCCATTGCTCTCACTGGACATATTTGCAAACTGTATCGCTGAGGACTATATTAAATCATTTTTCCACTGCGGCATATCCGGCAGGAAGCCAGCGCACTAGCCCAACAGTGTAGTTGCAGGTGAGCAGCCAGACATGGCAGTCTCAACTCCAGATCCAGCTCCAGCTACGGCTCCAACTGCAGCTGCGGTTCCCGCCTAAGGAATTATTATTTGGATGACCTGATATCTGATGGCAGTTCAGTGAATAAAGTGCGTGAAATAATGCAACAAACAAAAAACTTGCTTGCAACTTTAAACGTTTGTTTACAAAAAAGGTGTTCTACTAATCCTGACGTTATTTTTGGTATTCTTGAGTCTGAAAGACCACGTTTAAATTGGACGATGGCAGCGATATTACAAAGGCTGCTCTGAGAGCCAAGTCGCGATGAGTTGATATTCATGATGCTCTCCAACTTGTTACCTTGCTGTTACTTGTTACCAAAAAAAATGTTTCCAGGACATATTAAGAGAGCCTAACACAATCTATGCACACTGCTTTGTAATGGCTTTTCTGCTGCCCGCCATGCCACATTTCACGTTATGACGTCAGCCTTAATCTTTAAAATTTAAAGTATTCGTCGTCAATTTACCCCATGTCGAGCTGGCAGAAATTCAACATAGAGACATGTTTACTTCAGCCAATTTTGACGATAGTACGCTGGCACTCAAATACACCAACTGCTTCGGTATGCTGCAGTGCATATTGGGATATGTGAACAAGTTCATCGATCGCAGCACTGACGGACCCTCAGTTGGACTCACAGCTGATTATATACGCTTAGGCACGCATCTGTTACTTTTTGTTGTTCAAAGGCTCCACCTTTCTTCTGAATACCACGCTCTACTAAATAAAAAGGTTGTTCCATTGTCAAGCAGCTGCTAGCGCCGTTCTTGGATAAATTTGGTTTGATTTGTATTGGTGGTCGGCATTCAATAATTTTGTAAACGAGGCGAAAATTATTCGGTTCGATCTTTAGAAGAGCTCATGTGGAAACTTTCTGCCATATTTTGTAACCTTAGCTTTAAAACAGTGGGGGTATGTGAATTTTCGCAATTTGCATTGCAGGAATTTTTTCTGTGACGTCTGGTAGAGCTTCCCAGTAATATATATCCCGAATTTTGTGATTCTAGCTGTAGATATAGAGATAAAAGCATGTCCGATTTTTTTTAGGGCGGGAGCGCTGGGGGCATCCTGAGGATATCAATGTTGCAATTTTTGGGGAAGGTGCCCAGCTATCACTTTTTATCGATTTACGATTTGAGGTGTATCGACGTGATAGCGAATTGCCCGCATTTCCAGTGGGCGTGGAACTATAATAGTATATATCTAAAGTTTCAAGTCTCTATATTCAACAGCGCCAAAAAAATTGCGTTCATCTGGACAGACGGACGGACAGACGGACTGCATGGCAGACATTGCACAAACACAATAATGATACTTAGACATTTCACAAACATAATAAAGATAGACCACTTTAAAGATAGACCCCCACAGATTGCGCCCTGAATATCCCGCCACCTAAAAAATTGGAAATGCCTATACCTCCCACAGTTTTTAAGCTAGAGTCACCAAATCTAGGACGTATATAACTGGGAAGCTCCCCCAGACGCTACAGACAAAATTTTCCGGCCACGACTCCTCCATCCCCCTCCCGCACCACCAGACATAGTAATGTACGAACCAGCCAAAATTTTTGGGGAGGAGGATTTTAATGTAATTATTGCCCGCTCAGAAAACAATAATGACTCATAATGTAACAACCGCAACAGTTCTTAACGCAAAGTTCAGAGACGGCGAACTCAGCAATGACAAGTATATGTTCGCAGCAAACTTTGCCAGACATATTGCCGACAAGTCACAAAATCCAGACGGTCAACGGTCCCAAGTGTGGCGGTAAAATAACCCAAATGGTCCACAAAACAGCTCGGCAGGGAACGCTCAGAAAAATGCATTCATTCAATGGTCAACCGAAAGGTTATCAGGGTAGAAACCTTCATTACATTAAAAACCAGGGTAACAAAAACTAGGCACAACACAATAATGAGTCAAACAGCTTTATTTACGCTGACGAGAAACATCTTCAACCAGAAATACCTTCAACTTCTTTATTAAATAAAAATTACCACCACGGATCTGAAACCTGCAAAGATATTACTGGCAACTCTTATTGTTCACCACCGTCATGCTCGCAGTTCAAATATATTGGGCACCGCACGAAAAGTAATATCAGGAAATCTTGATTGTAACGATTGGGGAAAAATTTAATTCAAACAAGGTCAGCTAGTAGATTCAGTAAATAACCAGATTGAAATATATTTTAAAATTCAAGGTTATCCTAACGATATCACAAATTTCTTCAAATAGTATAGTATAGTTATCGTATGCGCGTCCAGGATATAATGGGTACAATCTTTGGATGAGTTTTTTAGCTATCTATATAAATACAAAATTTGGTGACTCTAGTTTAAAAATTGTGTTAAATATAAACGTGTTGTCGATTGGAGCTGTCAGGTATATCGATTTGCGATTGCGCTGGCGGGAGGGGACATAGCCCAGAAGTAAAACTCATATGCATACCAAGTTTAGTGACTAGCTTTAAAATTGTGGTTTTTATCAATTTTCGATTCGAAGTGTTATCGGCTTGTCACACCACAGTGGGCGCACCCCAAAATCCTAACCATTGTATCTGATGCATATACACACGAGAATATATCCAATATTTCAAGCTTTAAAGCGGCGAAAAAATTGTGCTCATACGACCAGAGGGAAGAACGGACGGACGTACAGAAGAAGGCAAGACGGATTTAACACAATCCCGATATGCTCATTTCACTTCACCCAAAATCCAATGTTATTGTCGTAAAATCGAATTAGTTAACTCTTCATAGTATGAATCGAATGTTTGACATTGTACCTCTGTAGAGATTACCAAATTCAACCTTATATTCGGAAATGGTATAGTATCATCCAGAAATGTGGAAAAACGGATCAACTATGATTTAGTAGGTGCTGCCCCACCAAGACAAATCAACAGACGCGACTTAGATTATGTTTTGTCGAACAAGCTATGTAAATTATTTGGCTGCATCGCTCGTTGTTCCGTGCATATATCTGGCTTCAAAAATACCATTAACATGGTTGCAGAAGGTAGACCACTTCTAATAGTTTGGTTGGGTAAGCCCCTTGTGGCGTGCAGTCAGCTGGATTTATATACTCACTCAAGGTGTGAAAGGGCCACAGCCACTTCTGTCATCACCATTCACATTGATCAGCCCACTCACTAATATAACCGAAAAAACATGCATGCTTGCTTGCTCTCTCTCTCTCTCTCTCTCTCTCTCTCTCTCTCTCTGAGCATTCAAAACAGGTAAACTTGTACAATGGTTTTGTGCAAATGTATGTAACAGGCAGATGGAAGCATAAAGTATTTATATTATATGACAAGCAACACTAGCCGAATTGATTTAGTTATGTCCTTCTGTCTGTCTGTCCGCAGAGACGCAAGAGCAAGAAAGGTGAACTTTAACTTTGGATATTTCGGATTTTGGATACCTATTCCCAATCGCTCCGAATATCAATAAAAAAAAGACAAACGGCAAATCAATTACTACAGAATTGCGAATTGGTTCGTACAAACATTTCAATGCTCTTATGAAGTCCTGGAAATTTCATCGTATGATTTTGTTCACCACAATTTTCATCAAGTGCCGTGCAATTTTGTGTGTGTGAAATGGTGTCCGGTAGTCCGGTAGTCCGGCGGTCCCGACTAGAGCAATCTCACTTGTCTTCTTCTCGTTTTTGTTATTAATTGACTATTTTTTTTTTCATTGGCTGGACTTGACCATACACGGTCTGCAAGAGTGTTTCCCATGATATGTTCCATTATCATATAATTAAAACGAAAATAGCGAATACATTTGCTAATCCGACTAGCAGTGTGTATTACATGGTGCTTTTAAGACCTTGCGAGTGACCCAGGACGTTAAACAACAAAGGTGCCTAAACACTGCACTATTTGCTTCAGAGCGCATGGATCACAAAATCCATGTATTTTTAATCTGTCATCGAGCACACATATAAAATTGTGATGTTAGATTACACCACGTTGTATGCAAGCGTTGCAATAGGCGTTCATCCCAACTTAAACTCTCCTTCCACAAGGATTGCAATACTTTTTCACTGATAATAAGGGGTGTAATAAGTCCTAGAAGATCAGCTTATTGGTAGTAGTGGCCTTTTTTAAATGGTAATTTCGGACAAGAGTTGTTCAAAATTAAATAGAATCCTATGCCAAGCCGAGCGTCTTTGTTATATGTGTGCCATCATGAAACTTGAGTCGTTATTCAAGATTTTATTGCAATTATCCATCAAGAGCAGCAAGTTAGAGCACTAATGGAAAAATTATTATTATTATCTCGATAACCTCTGCGATACTATCTCTTTTAGAAAGAAGATCATAGACATAACAATCTACACGTACAATTTTTGAACCAAGTGCTAATAGGACTTCTTCTTATATAAAGATCAAGTAGCTTTCTGCTTTGTATCATAAGTTATCCTATTCAGCTTATAGATTTGAATACATATGCCAAATAATCATATGGAAACGCAGTAGAATGTTTAAGATTATTGGAAGTATGGTGGTGATTAAAATATCAATAATCAAACTTCAATCTCTCATTCTTTGTGAGTTTTTATACTCGTATAAAACTAGTATATTGGGTTTCTGCAATGTCCGTCATGCTATCCGTCTGTCCGCCGGGATAAATGCAACGTTTTTCGACGCAACGTCGCTATTGAAGAAAGACTTGAAACTTTGGATTTATACTTGTAGTTATCCTCTTCAGACAGTGTTAAGATTTTTATGCCATGCCCACTGGGAGGCTGGCATTTCGATAACATGTCCATGCACCTCAAATCGCAACTCGATAAAATGTGAATATTCCCCACAATTTTCAAGATAGAGCCGCCAAATTTGGTATGTGACCTCCCCCACAGATTCCACCCTTCATATCCCGTCCACGCCCCCAGCGCGCCCGCCCCAAAAAAATCGGAAATGTCTATGTCTCCCACAGTATTTGAGCTAGAGTCACCAAATTTGGGATATAATTTACTGGAATGGTCCTCCGAAAAGTACAGAAACAATTTTTGTGCACGCCCCCTCCCGCCACCGTAATCGCAAAAACCGTTATATCTTACGCAAAAAGCGATACCACGTATTTATATCCCACAGTTTTTAAGATAGAGCCACCAAATTTGGTATGCAGATAGCTGGTGACCTTCCTCACAGATTGCACCCTTAATATCTCGACCACGCCCACTAGAACAACCCCCAGCGCCTCCGCCCTAAAAAATTGGATATGCCTATATCTCCCCCTCCCGCCCCCGAAAATCGCGAAAATCTATATCTCGTACAGTTTGAAAGCCAGAGTCACCGAATTTGGTATGTAGATAGCTGTAGATTGCGATCTTGACAATTTGGCCACGCCCACTAAAATACCCCTTAACGCCCCCGCCCTTAAAAATCGGATATGCCTATATCTCCCACAGTTTTTAAGCTAGAGTTACCAAATTTGAAAGGTAGATAACTGGTCACCTCCTTTAAAGATCGATACAAAAATGTTCCGGCCACGACCAGCCTTCCCCACCCGGGACAACTCCCGCCCCCGCAAATCGAAAAAATCGAAATCTCCCACAATTGTAAAGCTAGTCACCCCCTATCGCACAAATTACAGAATACCGAACATTTTCAAAATAACAATAATATTTAAGAACTTGAACGAGTATAACGCAGTCGGTAACGCCCGACTGCAGCGTTCTTACTTGTTTTTTCTAAATTATATATAATTATTATAATTATAATTTTTATAAAATTGTCGGAAAGTGAAGAAGGCATTCTGAATGATTGGTTCCTTTGCATATGTAAGGTGATACTCTTTCAACAGATATGATTGTGTGTGACGTATGCCTTAGCTGAAACTGATTAGCCATGACGTAAAAAACTTAGGCTGAGTTTTCGGCAGAGAATATATACTATGGCTTTAGCCAACAACACGTACCTACAAGGTAAACAATTTAGGACTGCGGGTAGAGGGCGTAAATCATGTGTTTTTCGTTGGTTTGAATACATCAAGTTGCAATGGTAGAATGTATGTATTTAATTAGCTTCTTTTTATCGCAAGTTGGAATTCAAATTTAAAAATGGACTACTTTTTTTTATATTATGTTCTGTAGAAACGCCAAAATTGCATTTAAGAGCTTGCGAGTTATTATATTATATATTAAATATATCATATAGATAGTTACATCGGCTCTGATCAAAAATATGGGTAACTAATTATTTTTTCTTAGTTACACATTTCCTGCCAAAGTGCAAATGGGTTTATATCATGCAATGATAGTATTATATAATCGTATGTAATAAAAATATAATTCAATGTAACTATTAATAATTTCTTTGACTTAATTATGTGTTTTTTGTTGTTTCGTCTAATGTAATTCATAATTTATCCAGGACTTTGCGTGCTCCAATTTAATACAAAATGTGTTAACAAATCAACGAGGGACAAGTAAATCCAAATCGACAGTTAGTGATCAATTTCGCCAACAATTGCAATCTCTAATTGACGTACTTCAGAATACGAAACTATGGTAAGTTGTGCACATTAAAATAAACACCCGACTAGGAGATCATCCTGAACCCATCTACAAGCTGTCGTTACACATATTCAAAACTATACACATATGTGTGTATGCATACTTGTGAAATTTTTTAAATTTGACCACACGTTTTAATTAATAACTTCTGTGTTTCGTCACCGATCTGAATAAATCGTTATTTATTCTGCTATTTATTTGAACCGAATTTTATGTTATATTATTGCAAAGAATTGGTTTTGCGACGGGTATGCTCGACATGCACAGGGTTTGTTTTACAGAAGTTTATAATATGGTGTGGTATTTGTATGATAGAGTTTTGTCCTTTTTGATAACAAAAGTGAGGTTAGGTTCTAGGAATAATTGCTCTTTATTCGGTAATTTCTTCGGGTTTTTATCCTAAGACTTAAATGTAGTTTACAGGGATGTCGGCAACGTCGTTGTGGGCGTCGGCGTAGATCGTCGTTGACGCTCGGTTTGCAGTGTTGGTTTGCGGTTGCGGTTGGGGCAGCGGTGGTTAGACGACTCGTGTCGATGATGCTAAGGCTCGTTGCCTAGAGAGTCGCGCCGGGGCGGAGTCGATGACCCTGTGGCTCGGTTTCTAGAAGGACACTGCGACCAATGACTTCAATAAGTTCAGGGTATAAAAAACTAAATTTAGGAGTGTATAATATGACTGTTGTTTGCTTTTGATAAACAAAATATTTCTTAATCAAAACATAATACTTGGATTATTTTTGTTTTTAATATATATACATATATTTGTTAAATATTTTTATACTCGTTAATGCTGTGAAAAGAGTGTATTGGATTTGTCGCGGTTATTTGAGAGACACATATTACTGATGGGTAATTATGTGTGAATTCTTCTTCCTGATCTCGTCGTGGTTGTGGTGTTACGATAGAGCTTCGGTGCTGAAGAAGGCTCAGTCGGAGATGCTTTCGTTATGTTAGGATTTTTAGCTGTGGTGGACGATGGCCTAATTTCATCCACGAGTGCTGCCTTCGATCAATTGAGATGGTCATGTCTCGATTTTTCATTCGAATTTTAAGGAATTTTATCCTGTTCATAAGCCGGCTCAAGTGACGCGCGCAAGCGGTCGATGCGCTGGAGAAAGGCTTTCTGTGCGCCATGGTAGAGCGTACGGTTGGGCCTAAGAGATTACATCCAGTGTCGCAATTCCTTTATGAAGTCACTGGATGTAACAAATTCAACAGGAATGTGTAGTTGATAGCCGAAATCATTTTCGCTGGGCTTGCTCCTAAGTCTTCTTTCCATGTCTATGTTCTATGACAACACGTCGCACAAATCGTTGGTCATGTGACAGTTTATTCGTTCTTCCAAACCGTTTGCTTGTTGATGGTATGCTATCGTACCCAGTTGTTCAATGCCTAGGATGTGATTTAACACAGAAAAGAGCGCTGATTCGAATAGTCTTCCTAAATCGGTGGTGATGTGCAATGGCACCCCAAATGATGATATCCAACCAGTTAACAATGCCGTAGCCACAGTCTCTATTTTTGCTGATCAATTGGCCCGTAGCTCCCCGCTGCCGATGTCTTTTGCCATAGGCGGCCAAACAAATCGATCAGAAATTAGTTTTTGTGTCACTCTCCGACATGGGTGAGCCAAGTCGTGCAGTGTTTTCATTATCTTCTTGCATAAAGGCCCCGGAATAAACAGACGAAGTCAATAAAGCATTGATGAAGTGTTTAGTAGAGTAACCTTTTTCAGATAATGGATCTCCTTCCTGGGCCGTTACAATAACCTCGTAATCAAGTAAGCCTGCAATTTCGTTGTCTTTTTCAGGTACATGTCTGATGTCTGTTGTGAATTGGCTTATGGAATACAAGTGTCTTCCTCGTCTTGGCGGCGTTTTCTCTAGTTTTTGTGAAAATGAATGGATCAGTGGCTTGTGATCTGTATATACCGTAAATTGCCGCCCTTTCAAAATGTATTGGAAGTGTTTTATAGCGAGATATATTGCGAGGTTACATACCTAGTTTGCGCTGGGTTTCACTTTTTTAAAAATTATGCTAACGGTTGGAGTTTACCATCGACGAGTTGGTGTGCAACAGAGCTAACAGCGCTATATGAAGCATCCGTGCTTAGGGATAGTGTTGCTTTCGGGGAAAACAAGTTAGTAAAGTGGCGCTGGCAAGTTGATCCTTACATGTTTGAAATGCGTATAACACATCCTCAGTCCACTCGGCTGGAGTGTTGTCATTCTTTACATTGCCTTTAATCAATAAATGCACTTTAATTTGACTGTACGCTGCGTTAGCAATAAATAGTAATAGTTAATCATGCCGAAAATATTTTTCAATTAAATTGTCGTTTTGGGTTGTGGGAAATTTCAAATTGCCGAAACTCGTGATTCCAATGGTCGAAGATCGTCGGCGTTGATTGCGTGGCTGAGAAATGCCACGTCTGCCACGGATGTTTGTGACGTCACCTATGAACGGTAAAAGGTAGCGATCGCGCAATGTTCTTGCATTAAGTGCTTCGAAATCTCCACAAGGCCTCCAGCCGCCATTTGATTTACCAACCATATGTAGCGGACTTGCCCCATTGCTTTTGGAGGGACGACAGATACCTCGTTCCACCAGGTAGGAAAATTTCTTTTAAGCGGCAGTAAGTTTATCTCCAGTGAGTCTGCGGGGTCGAGCAAAGAGCGCGGGCCCGGTAGTCTCTATGACGTGCGTTACGTCCTAAGGAAAAGGTTGTGTATTGTGGTTGTGCATGATGACCTTTGGAACTCGTTGAGCATGCTGGAAATCTCATTATTGATTATATGCAATACTATTGTAACGTCACGCAATTTTGTAGCGGCTCCTTGCGCTTGTAGTGACGTTTTGGCATCAATCAGTGTTCGTCGTTTAACGTCGATGAGTAGGTCATAGTGACCCAGTGAGTCATAGAGAATATCTGAGCCAATGATCGGAGTAGCGACGTCCGAAAAGATAAACGTCCAGTCAAAGTCGCGGCAACGTCAAGTGAGGTGCCCTTGTCGAAAATTGTTATGCGTGCCACCTGGCATGTGTTGTGGTTGGCGGGCGACGAAACAGAAGAGCGTCTTAGTTTTTTATAACGGAGTTGAATGTGCAGATCAGCTAGCAAGGCAAAAGCCTTACTCCCGAACTTTACATGATACCAGCATATAGAGGAGTCAGATTGGCGATTGTCACGTCCTGATATGCGCTAGGTTGTCTAGGTTTTCGGTTAGCTATTTCCTGAATGGAATTGACTGTTGGTGTTGCTGCGGTTGTCGCTATATCGACATGCATGTGGAGGCAGGCGCTGCATCACCGGAGACTTCAAAGAATCGTCGCTAATGCGATCTTTTTCAAGGTCACGAAGCTCATTGAGAAGTTTCGATGGGCGTCGGTCTGCCAAGTCAATATCCGAAAGCAGTTTTGGAATTTTCTTCTGCTCGCTTTCGCAGAAGCGCTCAAAGCTGTTGCGTTTGAGATTACCGTGCATGTCATCCGTTGGTGAATTGAGCACTGCATTGGTAATGTAATGCATTATGTCCTGCTATTTTGCATATTGGAAGGTCCGGAAGGTTATTATATACTTTTCTAAATGGTTTTTACTCCTCGTTTGCTCTAAATACTCCATTAAGTCGCCCAATTTTTGGATATCTTTTGCTTTCTTCACATTACTTTCGTAAGATTCTAATACGTCTGTATTGAACTTACGAATAATCTTTTTTTAATTAATTAAAAAATTATAATTCTTTTCTACATTTATCGTTTTTATGACAAAAGCAGGATTTTGTTAACGTTTCCTTGAAATTTTTTATAGATAGTTAAGTTATGTCGAACCGCTGACCCTTCGGCTTCATCTGCTTAACTCTTATTGACTGCACCACATTAACTTGTGGTGCAGTCAATAAGAGTTAAGCAGATGAAGCCGAAGGGTCAGCGGTTCGACTCCCAGTGTGAAATATTTATTTTTTTTGTTAGTAATTATTAATTAATTTTTTTT
Organism: Drosophila nigromelanica; assembly: GCA_004149465.1. Lineage (NCBI taxonomy): Eukaryota > Metazoa > Arthropoda > Insecta > Diptera > Drosophilidae > Drosophila > Drosophila nigromelanica. The sequence continues at coordinate 16,044 of SCDS01000647.1, forward strand.
TCATTTTTAACCACCTCAATACTCATGAAGTATCGAGAGTTTGTCTGCATGTGTTAAATGCTGAGTGTTAAATGCTGTGTTAAATGCATATGTTAAATGCTGGGTGTTTTTTATTTAAATAGTCGTGATTGACTACTCCAATTTTACACAATATCGTGTGATTTGCCTGGGACTCTATTTGTAATTTATCTAGCTCATCTACTTTGCAGTCATTTCTGCACTAAATATCTGACTGCTTCGTTAACAGATCAATGGTTTTTTCGGACAAAATTTATTTGTTTGAACTAGACTTTATGTGTATAAATTTATATATTTTGTAAACTATTGATTTTAAATTCTAATTTATTGTTTGTTAAATTGGACTGTATAACAAGAAAATTGTTTTTTTTTTTAAATTATTAATTTTGCAATTTTTAATATTTTTTTATATAGTGGACTGTATTACAAAAAGAAAAAACTGTATTATTTATTGCGAGGCGCTCTTGCCGTCGTTTTTGCGTTAGTGCCGTTTATAGGGCACTCTCAATTTATCATTTATTTTGCGCTCATGCGCATTCTTCCCACATTTTAGTGTCTTCTTCCCACGGTGGTGGTGGATCTTCGTTTATTCCCTCCAGCAGTAACTTCCTCTTTTGTCAATTTTCGAGTAGGCCTCTTCTTCTTTCTTGTCGACTCTCCGCGCCGCTGCCGCTGCTTTTGCTGCTGGTTGCTTCCGTCGATGAAGTACCGTCTGCTGAAGTACCTTTTGGTTAGTACTTGCCGCTTGCTGTCTAGTCGCTGCTTCACATAAAGATGTGTAACTGTTTAAGGTGTTCACGTATGAACTGTAACCGAATTGAAAATTATGTAATGACCATAAATACAAACACATTTATTGTATAAACACAGCAAAACTTAAAAATGTTATTTAATAAATAAAATTATTTTGTCTGGATTTCTAGAATAACTGCTTCAAAACTCTGAGCAAAATACTAGAGGCAGCTGAGCTAATTATACTGTATATGTTTCTATGTGCAAAATATTTTTTTAAAATTAAAAATGACGTTAAATTTAAAATATTTTTACAGGTATCTCCGATGCATAAAACCAAACTCTCTTAAACAGCCTAACACTTACAATGACTCTTTAGTGCTTGATCAATTACGATATCTTGGAATTTTAGATATTATTCGGATAAGAAGAGAAGGATTTCCCATTCATTTGAGCTTCGCAGATTTTCTATCAAAATATAAATGTTTATTAAACAAAAAATCGTATAACAGTACTAGCAATGATATATTGCTTGTGTTAAGAGAACTTCAAGTCCCAGAAACCGAATGGCAAATTGGAAAATCAAAAATATTTTTGCGAAGCTCTGCTCACGAGCCATTAGAGGAAGAAAGAAAAAATATAAGGTGTGCAAACTCAATAATTATACAAAAAAACTGGAGACGTTATTTACACAATAAATCCTACATGCGTGTAAAGAAATCAATCCTTGTTATACAGCATGCGTATAGAGGTTGGAAATTGCGAATTAAATTTTTAAGAATACGACGAAGCGTAATAATAATACAAAGTCGATTACGAGGCGTCTTTGCAAGAGAGGTGAGCTTTACTATATGGATAACAATATATGTAAAATATTTTATTCTAACTGCCTGTTGTCTTATCTGTGCAAAACATGCAGGCTAAAAAGCTTAAATTTGGATAAACCATTTATTTTAAATCGTAAAAACACCAGTAATTATCAAACAAACATTAACCTATTATTATTATTAAACGGAATTTTTTTCGAGCTAAAGGGGTTTTTAAACTATCGGGATTTCGATTTACTAATGTTAAAAAAACAAAAATACGAATTAATGGGGCTTTTTATACTCGTTCAAATCGATAAAGTCCACAATTTTAAAGCTATAGTCACTAAACTTGGTATGTAGATAGCTAACGACCTCCCACAAAGATTCCCACCTTGGTATCCCGGCCACGCCCACTAGAACGCCCACCAGCGCCCCCGCCCTAAAAAATCCAATATATACCTATATCTCCCACAATTTTTGAGCTAGAGTCACAAAATTTGGGATATATTTTGCTGGAATGCTCCCCCAAACATCACGAAAGAGATTTTTGGGCCACGCTCCAGCACCACACAAATTACACAATACTGAAATTTTTAAAAATAATAATAATTAAGAACGTGAACGAGTGTAACGCAGTCGGTACCGCCCGACTGCAACGTTCTTACTTGCTTCAGTTGATTTTCACATTGTTCTCGATGTGTAAAGAGTATATTGGTTTTGTGCAATGTTACCCCTGCTCGCCGTCATTGGTCGTTCGCCTTTCCATCTGTCCGTATGAACGGATATGGTTTTTGCGAGGAAATACGCATTTTTACTTGTGCTAAATATTAATTAATTATATGTATATTTATTTATGAATCCAATACGAGCGTGTTGCCGGGTTTGAGACAGAAGGAGAAGACAGAGTTGTTAGCTTAAAGAGACGTACCGATTCGTTATGAGATCATTACTGAGATCGAACAAGGCTGCCACCAAACTGCGCATTGATGAACCGCCACAGTTCTCCCTCTGTAGTGACTCTGTCACGATTTGTTGACATAGCAGTTTCCTTGCTGTTGATACGAAGATTGAATACACGGACACGATGGAGAATTTCGAACAGTTCCTTTACGGAGTCGGTGCGAATGAAAATGTGTGAACACATTTAGAAACATTTTGTGGTTGATATGATGCACTGTTGTTACAGGCTATTTGACTGACGGTGGTATCCAGTTGTGTTAACTGTCACCAAAAGAAGTTTGCGACTGTCTCAGCGGGATACCTACGAGTGGAATAGTCTCTGTCCAGTGTGTAAATTGATCAATCATCGTCAATCTAACACGTATCCAGTTCCACATCGTTGGTTTACCGCACTTTTTAAAGTTTAAGAGACGAATGGGCTTTCAGGAGCTCGGACAGTTCTGTGACAGCTGCTTGTTTTCAGCAGGCACCTGTGATAGTAGTTCACAATTCCGGGAAATCGTCCGTATTAGTTTATGGTTCGCCGATCGTACTTCTGGATTGCATCTAGCAAGTTCCTCACGTTGATACAAAGACTGTGTTTTCTATAAGCAAACGTTATTCTTGAAGTAGACATTATAAGAATTTCTTCAATGTGGCAATATACGAAATGCATTCCGTGAAAGATATTATATATGAACCTCTGAAACGTTTGCGTGGCGTTATTAAGCCAAAGCGCATGAATACGAACTCGATAAGTCTGAACGGTGTACTGTTTTAGAAATGTCTTCCTCTGCCATGGCTGGTAGTAGATTTTTACCAAACCTATTTTCCGTAAGGTTTCCCGGTGAAATCTTGAATTTGTGCAGTTGATACCAAAATTATGGTATATACAAACCGAATGACCGAATGAATTAAACCGCTAACTTTGACACTTTGGATATATACTTGTATGTTTCTGCTTCTGTTACGCATACTGGAAGGCTGTCAATTCGACAACATGACGATATATCTTAGATCGCAAATTGATATAAGCCAAATATTTCTCACAATTTTAGAGCTAGAGTCACCAAATTTTGTATGCAGATAGCTATGGATTCGACCTAGAACGCCCCCAGCGCCCCCGCACTAAAAAATCGGAAATGCCTATGTCTTCCACAGTTTTTAAGCTAGAGTTCAAAATTTTGCGATATATATTACTGGGAAGCTCCCCCAGACGTTCCAGAACAAATTTTACGGCCACGACCCCTCTCTTCCCCTCCCGACCCAACAAACCGCGAAAATCTATATCTTGCACAGTTTTTAAGCTAGGTTCACAAAATTTGGTTGCTGTCCATCTGTCCGTCCGTCTCCTCGTGAAACGCATATTTTTTCATCGCTATTGAAGCCAAAAACCTAAAATTTTGAAAATACACATTAATAATAATTAATACCGTGACGAGTATGATGCAGTTGGTAACGCTTACTTGTTTAAAACTGGTTTAGTTTAGATTTCGGTTCAAAACTTCAACCACTTCGGTTGACACCCGGCTTGCAATATTGAGTATTATATTAAAAATGTATTTGTATATTTATTAGGTGGCAACTGCGTTGCGTGAAATGCGTCGGGTTGATGAAGAAATGAAGAAGCGCGAAAGAATCATATCTGAAACTTCTATAACCAATTGTAAAGCTATTGAAGATTGTGAGAGGTAAGTTAATTTACATAATGCACAGATATTAACATATATACACAGATATATACATATAAACTATTCAGTGCGCTTGACTTATTAATGAGTAAAATCACTACATAACATACAAATGAAACATATAGTATAATAAAATGTAATGTATAATAAATGTAAATGTAAAATCGCCGTCGCTGTCGCTGAGTCGCCGGCGCTGTCGTTGTGTTCTGTGTTCCCCAGAACGCTAGTCAGCAAATGCCAATAGTCAGTGGTTAACTACTCCTACACGAAAATCGACCGTCCTCGGTTACGTTTAAGTTTTCCAATATCGTCAAGATTTGCTGGGAGTTTCGGCGCCAAGGGAAATCGCAAAAGTATTTGCGTCCGTAACATTGTCTCTAACCTCTTTGATGTAGTTAAGGTGATGAATATAGGGAAGGCTGAGTATCGTATCGTGGTTGCTGATGTTTAGCTGCCGAGATGCCGCCACCACCGGGAACAGATTTTGCACGCTCTTGCGATTGAAGTATCGCGTGCCATTCGCGGTGGCATAGGACGGGAAGGTGACCAGGTTAGTTCCATCTACCTTCATCGGGGCACAAGCGTCGTACGTGAGTTTTGCCCAATGATCGTTTATAATGATGATGCCGTCGTCCACCATGGTGACAGGATCTATGTGACTCGGCTGCGTTTCGCGATGGGCTGTACCCCCTGCGTGGAGGCATTGTACGCAACTGCTGCTCTTGGACCGCTTGCAGAATCCGGCAGTTGCTGTTTGTGAACAGTTCGCTACAGCCAACATCTGGCCGTCGCAATCAGCCATACAGAACCATTGTGGGCGACGGGGAAAATTTTTATCTTCCGGCATTGCTTGTTCATTATGGAGAACTCTATTATGAGACTTATTAGGTTATCCTTATGTTCTACCTTAATATTAGATATTTTCAAAATGTCTGTTATGGGGATCCCTATGATTTGGTCAGTGAGAATATTCACAAGATCAGAATAATCTATTATTGTGGGGCTTATTACATTGTTTTTTTCTAAGTTTAAAGTAAGCCTAAGG
>SCDS01000647.1:21311-48557 GCA_004149465.1 Drosophila nigromelanica
GTAAGCATGAGGTTCCCTATTTCTGTTATCATCATTCTAATTCGCGTGCTTAGGGCTTCGAAGAGGTGGCCGGTATCGGTTAGTTGGTTAATCGTTTCCTGCATTTTGGAATTAATGGAAATTTGCCTATTGCTCGCAGTGACCAGCTGACCAGCCCACAGAGTCTTCGTCGCTTTCGCTGAGTCGCCGTCGCTGTCCCAAAAGCGCAGCGTTCGCGCCTTGTGCGCGGTGTCGTATGACCGTTGCGGCCAGCAACATAGTTGCGGCAAATCCTTGGCAAGTCCATGGTGTATAGAATCAAATAACATCAGTTTGCTTTTTCGTAAGAAAAGCATCATGTACCAACGGGGTAAATTCAAGCAAGTTTGTCAAAGTTGACCGACTTTTAATAAAACTATGCTAAGAAGGAGAAACAATTGATTTGCAAAGAAACAATTGATTGATTGAAGAAAAAAATTGCTTTTCAGCAATTTTCCGGTTAGTGTGTTCTACACAGGTGCGAAGAACTAAGAACTCGGGAATTTTGAGATGAGAAGGGTGGTGGTATGATGATCGCCAAACCAACGAGATATGCTCAGTGCGTCACGAATTTTTCCTTAATTTGTATCCCCTGAAAAAAATGGCTTAATAAATAAATTAATTATAAATAAATTAAAATTAAATAATGTTTTTTGGGCAAATGTATGTAAAAGGCAGAAGTAAGCATCTCCAACCCCGTAAAGTATATATATTCTTGATCACAACGGTTATCTCACTTGATTTAGTCCCATCTGTCTGTCTGTACGTCCGCCCATCCATTCGTCTCTTCGCCTGTATGAACACAGAGATCTCGGAAAGTAAAAAAGTTAGAGACCTAAATTTTTCCGCTAATCTCCCGTTCTCAATGTGTTAAGGGTAATTATAAAAAACGTTTCCGCTTAGCTCTCTGCTTTTAGGTGTATACGATTGCAGCGCTATTCATAGCTTAGCCAAGCCGTCAATTTTAGCGCCAATTATTACAGAACTATCAGCCGAGTTCACCAATGCCGCCTTTGTGGGCAACACAACTGTAAATTGTAGGCAAAGCGAAAGACAAAACGAGGACTTTTTACATACAGGTGTGCCCGCGTCGCGAAAACTTGGCGACAACTGTAGCGAACGTGTATGTACATGCATGGCCGGTAAATGAATTATTGTTCCTTCCCTTGAGGGTAGAATGGGAGGCAGGTGGTGTGGCCAGAAAGTTTTTTCTGTGACGTCTGGGGGAGCTTCCCAGTGATGAATATCACAAATTTTGTGACTCTAGCTTAAAAACTTTGGAATTGGTTGCATTTCCGATTTTTTAGTTCTAGAGTCGGGATATCAAGGTAAAATAAAATAATAGAATAAAAATGTATGGGAAGATCCTCGATATTTGCATACAACATTTGGCGAGTCTGGATGTACAATTGGGATGATGTGCGGGCAGAGTTGCCGGTGGTTCCCAACAAGCTGGTTGCTGAATTCAACGTGGGAGGAGTTCAGAATAGGGTTTCTGGAATTTTTCTTGCCCGCTCGGTATTTCAAACGATTGGCGGACGAGATCCGCAAACGGCGTCAGCGGGGAGGAGAGGAGTTTAAAGATTTCCTAATAGAATTGAGAGCATTAATGCACTACGTTGGTTTTGACTCGGAAATAAAACAAAATCACATCACATAAAACAAAATTACATCATCCATATGTCCTCCAGAGTATTTAATCTTTGACTCTCTAAAGAAAACTTTGTATTAAATAATTTAAGCTTTTCTGACTGTTTATAACGTGTAGCTTGTAACGTGTTATCTTACAAAATGTTTACTCTATCTTTGCAGATTGGTTGAAAAGGAAATTAAAGTTCTAGCAAATATGACTGAGCATCTTAACAATTGTCAGAGCACATCATGTGTCGAAAAAACTGCTTCCGAGAAAAATTCTACAGACGAGCGACACTTGCAAAACTTAGATCCTGTTGACTTAGATAATTTGTTCGCATTTTTGACTGAAGCAACAAACACTCCACCGAATCCACTTATAGAAGAAATCAACGTTACAATGAGTAACTTGGTGCTGGATCTAGATGACGAAGTAAGTAATCATCGTCAACACCTATTAAATATTGAATATTTAAGTGCAACTGTTTCCATAGCAGTTTTAAATTTTGAATTTAAAAATTAGTCGGAGGTATCTCCTATGCATTACACAATTCGTAATCAAATTATTTCAATTTAATTTTAATTTCATCGCCGATATCAAAGATGCAATCTGTGGGGGAGGTCACCAGCTATGTACATACCAAATTTGGTGCCTCTATCTTACAAATTGTGGGAAATATACAGGTGTTATCGATTGGAGCTATCAAATATATCGGTTTATACTATATCGATTTTTGCTTTAAGATATAGGTCTTTCCAATTTTTTAGGGCGCCGAAAAAAGTTGCGTTAATCCGGTCAGACGGACAGCATGACGGACATTGCACAAACCCAATATACTAGTTTCCCTTCGTGAACGAGTATAAAAATAATTTTCGTTATTCAAGGCATCCGAACTAGACTAGTTAATTGAAAGTGTCACCTCCTAGTCTATATATATATATATATATATATATATATATATACAATAAATAAGTCATCGCGCACATGAGAAGAAAACTTATTAATGCAAGCCAACATTAAGAGAAGGAGGAATACAGAAGCAAGTAATAAATAAAGCCCAAAATCTAAGAGTTATGTGTATATAGATAGTCTCTGCACTACTGGGCGTGGTAAAGTGCAAAATTTCAGAATAAAGTGTGGTTTTAACAGCAATTAATACCCCACTACCTTAACGAGTCGATCCATCCTGTCTATAAGCCATAAAGTTATTTACGCTTCGCAGTAAGATATGATTCAATTTAACAACGCCTCTGAAAAAGTAATAATGTCCGACATATTAAAGTTTAGATATGTGTTTAGATATATATGCCTTCAAAATTTTGTTAGAAAATGGAAAAATTATCAGAAATTGCAATTAGGTTTTTGTTACATTGCTACTAGATGCAGGCAAGGTGGAAACTTTAAGGGTGACAGGCAAGGAATGACTCTTCTTTTAAGGTTTAATCTCTTGAACCTTCATGTAAGGTTGCCAAAATTTCGGATTACAAATAATTATAAACGAATCATAAGGAACAATAATTTTAAACTATGATATTTTACGAATAATTGATCACTTGAATTTACTTATTGTCAAGCTAGCAGAAGATTTGCTCGCAATATAAGCTGCCAAGAATCACACATGGTGTTCGAGGATTAATTAGACACAAATAATTGTTTTCAACAGAAAACAGACGACAACAGAACAACAGTTTAAAATTGGATTTGTAGGGGTAAAAAGGGCAGAAGGATTGCTGCTGGAGGTATGGACTAAATTGCGAGAGGGCCTACATCATATATTAGTATATTAGTACATGTACGCACTCATTGGCCAAGTACTCTCAGTACATATTTACATATTTAGATATATATAATCAGCTCCTTAAAGGACTAAAGTGCAAGCACAGCATAATCAAGTGTGACGATCAGAGTCGGTGGCGGCCGACCATAATACTGTAGTACTTAAGATATGCGCATATTCAAACGGTTTTGTATTTTTATGTATTATAAGTAACAAACTGTTACATATATTTTATTGCTGTGAACGATAGATTGTTGCTACGGCCTTCTTGACCGTATTCGTTACAATTAACAGCGTTCATTCCTTATGTTGGAAGATTAAACGGTACGCGTGGCCGCGGCAAATTGCGCAGGGCAAAGTATTCTGCAGTTGTTCCGTTTTTGCCCATTCCTGGATGATAATGGGCTAATAGGTATAGGAGGTCGAATCGAGGAGTCACTCCAGAACAATAAAATCAAATATCCAATTGATATGCTGTAGAGTTCGGCGACACCGCTGCCCGCTCCTGCGGCCTCGATGCATAAATAATTAATTATCGTGCTTCAACAAATACTCACACTGACCAAATTAGCGTAGATCAAAAGAGCGAAAACACACTGCTTTATGCTGGTCATGAACACTTTGTCAGATGCGAATTGTGCTGACTGCTGCTTTTTTTTTTGTATTAAAGTTCACTTTTCACAATGGTGGCTTGTCGCGAATCAAAACTCATTTTATATTGTATTATTTAAGCAAGCTTTTGTTTAGGATTCTTCAATTAGTTGGGCGCCAATACAAGTCTTTTGGTTATTTTAATTAAATGTCATTTATTTATTGCCCGTTTGGCATTATAAAAATTCTTAAGAGCTAAATACAACTTAAAGGCATAATAACTTGCAGCCAAGTCGTGGTCGGCCAGCTGACCAAGCATATGCGCGATAACGGATACTGCATAACAGAGGCATCCAATTACCGCCGTTGTCGGGTGCAGCGGGAATGCTGGCATGATATTTTCACTAGCCAGTATTGCGCAAGAGTTAGTTAACTTATATATATTTTTTAGGTTCTATAAGAGTTTATCATTTCTCATAATAATTATATCAAAAATAAACTATTTATTTTCAGATAGAAATTCGCTCACAAAAGGAACCAATACTTTGTGTTCATGATCAGAATAAAACCACATCAATAGAAATTTCATCACTTCCTGTGGAACCACAATCGCCATCAGTAAAAACAAACCCTGAAATTGTTAGAAGTAAACTAAAACCTGAGCCAATATATGAAGCACTAACACATTTGGACGAAATCAAACATACAGATATAAATACTTCCCCACCTTTGCCCACATGTCGAAATGATAATTCGACATCTATCATAACATCTCTGAGCAATGAAAGGGAACAAAGGCGGAAGCTTAGAGTGGAGAAAAAGCTTCAAGAAATGCATCAAAATGAAATTCAAAATGAGGTTTATAATAACGATTCATGTTATAATATTTTGGATTTTGCAGAAAATTTCTATAACGTACATGAAAGATTGCTAGATGGAACTTTAATTTCAACCCTAACTAGAAAAGGCAAGAAAGTCATCGATGTTATACCCAAACATGAAATGATAATGTTTACTAGATTTGAAAAAATTCCAACATCGCATATTCACATGTATGACCCTGAAAATATTGTTCTCTCCTGTAATATATTTCGCGTAAGTACCTTTACTTATTTGGTTTAAAGTAAATTCTCTAACAATAACGTATATAATTACTCCCGTTGAAAAGAAAGGTAAGCAAGTGAAGAAAGGCTGTAGTCCACCCCAACATTTCAGACATACACACAAATAAACGGCTCAAGCAGCGTATTTTTGATATTTTTGGTGGTATTCAAATAATTTGTGTATGCTTACATACACAAAAAAAAAAATTAAAACGTAACCTTTTTCACCAATCCTACTTTTTACATATGATATGTAGAAAAACCACGTATCACGAATTTTTTTCTTTTTTTCTCTTTTTCAATTTTAATCATTTAATAATATTGATAAAAATAGATTTTAACCTTCGATATCGATAAGCATAAAACCGGCAAATCAAATACTACAGACTTGCAGAATGATTTTTACATACATTTCAATGCTCTTAATCATTCCTAAACATTTCATAACAAACATACGTTTAGTTAGGAAGAAAACTAGGATTATATAGTGGGGCAAGCGCAGCTACCGAGTAAAGTACCGAGTAAAGTGCGTACGGCTTACATTTGCTTGTGTATTAGTGAATTTGTGTATGTATGCATGAATGCAAACAGGTAAAAATGTTTATAAAGATAGATCGCAGGGTTCAGGTATCTCCTAGTCGGGCGGCCCCGACTAGAGCCTTCTCACTTATTGTTTTTAGATTTTTGACATCAAAATTCGGGGAAAAGTCGGTTAAGATATTAGCACTAAGCATTAGTGTCTCGCTCGCACTGCTTGTGTAGCGTGCGCATATATAAGGTGGATTTTAGACCACTAACTAGTGTATAGCAGAAACTTGGGAGGTCGTGCACTTCTAGTGTTCTTCTGACTTAAGCTCGCCGGTTGGGGTGTGGGTTCTTCCTCATCCCACTATACTACACACCGTCACAATAATATGTACACTATCCTGTAAACTAAAGAAAATATAAAGAAACAGATGTATAGGTACCACACTAATAGAATTGTTGCCGCGCGTATGACTGATCGATTTTAAGGTAAAAGAGATGTTGGGTTTACCCTATTCTGTACCAACCCTACCTTGGTAGCACAATAAGATTTGTATGGCTATCCTTTATCCAGACTTCGGATCAAATCATTTTTGCATATATATGTGAGAGATATATCTAAGAATTTGGGTACTTCTGTTTCTGGTATAATGGTTTTGTAAAAATGTATGTAACACGCAAAAGGAAGCATCTTCGACCCCATATTTATTCTTAATTAGGATCAACAGCCGAGTCGATCTAGCCCTGTCGATCTGTCTGGCTGTCTGCTTGACTGTCTGTCTCTCTGTCTGTCTCTATGAATGCTTCGATTTCATAAACCACAAAAGCGAGAATGCTGATATTGGAATTATTCGGTTCGTTTATACCACACGCAGATCAAGATTATTAAAAAAGATCTATAATCCTTTCCGTTTTCTTATTTTCGATTTTTAACGATTTTTACCCGGATTTTTGAGCATAACTTTCAAACTATAAGAGTTAAAGCCACCATTGTCTTCGCGTAAAGCATACGCAGATTGTAAATATTTTGAGCTTTGCATACCTTTTCCATATCGCCCCAAGTATGGATAAAACCAATTAAACCATAAATCAAATACTACAGACTGGCAAATTGCTTATACATGCGTTTGGATGCTTTTATTAAGTCTTGAAAATTTCAGAACGATCTTAGTCTCAATCAAGTTATAATAGTATGGGCCCAGCGCAACTGCTTGGCTGAAACGCAGGCAATTTGTGTTGATGTGCACACATGCATACAAGTACAAAAATTTGTGTAGCATTTTTCTTAGATTTTTTCCAATATTTAAGTTGAGTTTTATCTTATGATAGTGAAGCGCAGCAGGTAAGAGTTGTACAGCCGTTGAAAGAGTTAGCCCAGCGTAAATTTAAATTTGTATTTTTCGTTTTTTTTTTTTGTTGTTTTTTAATTATGAATTTAATTTTTCCCACATCAATACTCAAAAATTCTGTGCATTTTTGTGTAAGTGTGAAATGCTGGCCTTAGGGTATCTCCTAGTCGGGCGGTTCCGACTAGAGTCTTCTTACTCGTTAATTATAATTACTAATGCAACAATGTAAATACATGAAGAGAGAAAATTTGATTTGTTTACTTTTCCGCGAATTTTAAAGTCAAACCATATAACAAAAATACCGCAAGCAAATTCTAATTTTATGAATTTAAAAACTCTACAGCAAATGATTAAAATTTAAAAGTGTGTATTAATGAATTATAGAACTATTTATTAGCTTTCAAGCTGTCAAATCTCCAGAAAATCTTCTGTCATAGAAAAATTTTTAATGTGGTTTTTTTTCATTTGGGTCCATATGGATAAAAAAAAAGGTAGATTTGGTGAATGGGGCAATTTGGCTTTTACCTAGTGTGATAACACCATCTAAGATATATGCTGCTAGCTCTTGTTATAAGCGGATTTAAAATTCTTCCACAACGGAATGATTTGGTAGTCTATGCACATGACTCATTTTGATTATGAGGAAGCCGACCTGACACACTTTAAGGGTTATATTATCTATTTTGAGCTGCACAGTCTAGATAAACCTACCAATAAGATACATTTGATTTTCATTTCTTTAATTTAATTTAATTTAATTAACTTATAGGGCAGATCATTCTTATTGAAATAATAGTAAGCGATTTGTATGGTGTTAGTGTGTCCAAAGCTAGTCGTTGCATAAAGAAAGTATATTTTCAGACTACGCCCACTCCCACCCCCGAACATCACGAAAATCTCATTGTTTTAAAGCTAGAGTCACAAAATTTGACAGAAAAAATAGTAATAAGTTAGAACGCTGCAATCGGGCGATACCGACTGCGTTATTCTTAATTATTTAATGTATTCGATATTTTTTTATTTTCAGGAGCTTTGTAAATATATGCGAGGTGAACAAAACGCAGAGCGTGAACTTCAAAGCATTCAATACATTATAGGCATGGGTATTGAAAGAGAGGAATTACGAGATGAAATTTTTGTGCAATGCATGCGGCAAACAACAAATAACCCTAATTTGGATTGGACTGACCGATTGTGGCTTCTAATGTGCCTTGTTATTGTCGCATTTCAACCAAGTAAATTATTATTCAGGTAAAAATCAAAACTAATATATTTAAAATATTTGGAACCTTGTTAAAAAAATTATGAAAATATGTATATAATAATAAGAACTTTATTTATAACTTAAACAAGTAAGATAGCGCAAGTCGGGAGCACCCGACTCGGAGATACCTTGAACCCAGCTGCAAGCTGTCATTTCACAGATTTAAAGCCACACACACACATGTGTGTATGCACATGTATGCACTGTTTGCGCTTGCTGATACTTGGCTTATGAAATTTGTTTAAATCTACCACACGTTTTTTTTTAATAACAACTGTTTTTTGTAACCGATCTTGATGATACTTTTTTCAATTAATTATCTTAAAATTTGTATGTAAGACATAGATTTTTTTAAACATACTTGTCATAAACGAGTTTAAATTCGAAAAATTGAAATCTCTAGCTCCTATAGTTTCCGACATAGACAATTTAATTCATATGGACAGACAGTAAGAATAAGTAAGTAAGTAATTAAGAATATATATACTTTATGGGTTCGGAGATGTTTCCTTCTGCCTGTTACATAGATTTTTACAAAACTATTATACCTTTTTTATCCACTTTCAATGGGTTCAGGATTTAAAAAGAAGAAGAGTTGTCTGGTCGGAAATGTCCGATTGTTTTTGCAATACCAAAACTTAGTGGTCGGAAAGGCCCTTACCAACTCGTGCTGGAAACTGGCCAATATTGGGAGAGTACAGTGAAGCACATTAACCATGTCTGGGTTAGTGATGGCCTTTATCGTTTCGATGAGGGCCACCCTATCGGTAAGGCGCGATTCCTCTAATACAATTTGGTTCCGTTGAATTGTGTAAGATAGGGATAATTCACTGTGAATCGTAGCCGCGTCAGATTCGGGCTCATCACAGTTGCCTTGCAGGGCGTTCACGTTTTGCCGCGACAACGCGTCAACTACATGATTTTCTTTACCAGGCTTTATTTTTGCATTGGGATTGCTCTCGGTATCGAAGTTTGCTTCCCTATATTTTAAGGACCGGTTATGGGGCGACCCTTTTGCGGAAAGGCAGCACCTAAGTGTGCTGTAGGCTGAAGCGTCTGTGATCAAGTCAAATGGTTTTTTATAGTCCGGGTACATCAGTATAACGACTTCCGATGCTAATTCGTTACTAAGCTTCTGGAAAGTGTTGCGCTGAGCTTCGTTAAATTGTATAGGGACCTTTCTAGACCTGTACTTGCTAATGGGTCCATTTTCCCCTTTAAGGATGGCAGAGATTGGTTTCGCTATTGCTGCAAAATCTTTGATAAAGCAGCGGTAATAGTTTGCCAATCCCAAAAAGACCTTACATCAAACATCGTAGTGTGTGTATTCCCGAATGGCTTTTACCTTCTCTGGATCTGACTTTGAACCATCTATAGTCACTATTAAGTCGAGGTACTCGACGCTTCCTTTAAAAAGCTGTGACTTCTCGTGCGCCACACGTATTTTTGCGTTTAAAAGACTCCCTAATACCCAGTCGACATGCTTGACATAGTCCGCTCGTTTTCCGAAAACACGATAACGTCGGCTACATAAACGTAGCAAGATTTTCCAATCTGCTCCCGCAGAACGTCATCTATGGTTCTCTAAAAAATGCTCGCTGCATTCTTCAAACCAAAGGGAAGTCGATAAAATTCGTACTTCTACCATTGATCATGGCAGTCTTCTCACGATCTTGCTCTGCCACAGTAATCTGGTGATAACCTGATTTCAGGTCGGGCGTCGTAAAGTATTTGTCTTTACCCAGATTAGCCAGTATCATTGTGATATTTGGCTTTGCGGTTTTGTCGGCAACAGTCTTAAGGTTGAGCTTCCTATAGTCTATCGCGAGACATTTATTTCTATTGCCTAACTCGTCTCGTTGAAGTACTCGCAGGAATTCTGCCTTCACCGCAGGGTGTGCCTCGACTTCTTTTTGCTTCGTGTGATTGACGCTCAGACATTGTGCAACGCTTCCGAAGTCGCACCAAAATTTAGCATACCTTTTTTATGACTCAAAATCGCTCCCATCTGCTTTAGCAGGTCCAGCCCTATAATTCCATCAAAAGTGGATAAGAAATCTAATAGCTTGCATTTTCGGTAATGTTGTTAAACCCATGAATGGAGCGGACAACGAAAGGGGGCTCGACAGGGACGACGCCTTTAAGGCGTTTGTGATGTAATATTTAGCCGCAACCGTATCGATTAAAAATTTCATATCTACCCCCGCCATTCTCCGTCGAATGAACGGTAGCAGGGACCTTCCCTGTTCGTCCGACCTGGACGTGGTATACCCTTTACCACCTTTGGCCTGTCGCGCGTTCCGATCCGGCAGGGTATTTGTTTCCCTGACCTCGGCTGACATTAAACTTAGCCGAGCCCTGGGAATACGAAAAGATTGTGGGCTGCCTCCACCTGGAAGAAGAAGGGTCGACGGGAGCATTATCGGTCCCAGTTCTATTCTGGGCTTTGTCTGCGGATTGGCCGTTCTGCTTTTTGAAATGAGGATTCTTGCCCTGGCCACTTTGAGAGAATTGCTTTTTTTTTATTCGGCTATTGTTGCTGGTGCCATTATGGGCGCTACTGTGGGCGACCACGTTCTTCTTGCCCCTTAGCAAAGCTTGTCGCAAAGGCATATTTCTCGTGATTATCCTCGAACACCTGGGCGCTAGTGCTGTCGGCAGGTCCGAAGGGTGTGCTGAAAACACCACATCGGTTAGACTGCGTATTAGTCCCGAGATAAATACGCGAAGTGCGTCACCCTTGAATTTTTTACATATTCCCGCTGCCAGATTGCTGTCATAAGACATATGCTTTGTTCGTGAGTAACATGGGCTTCTTTTCAACTTTTGTACTGTAGAATGGATATGCCGCCCTGCCTGAGCTTACCCATTTCCTGTTCAATCACATGGATAGGCCGCTTGTCATTATAAGTAAAGTCCATCCTCGCTATGATGGCCTCAAAGTTTAACGGCGTGTTAAACGAGGCGAGGACCGCGTCTGCCGGGCATCTCACTTTACTTCTAATGATTACGGTGGTAGTGACGTGGCCCGAAATTTTGTTTTTGTAACGTTTGGGGGAGCTTCCTAGTAATATAAATCCCAAATTTGGTGACTGTAGTTTAAAAACTGTGAGAGATATAGGCATTTCCCATTTTTTAGGGCGGGGACGCTGGGGGCATTCTAGTGGGCGTGGCGGGATATGAAGATGGCAATCTGTGGGAGAAGTCACCACCTATCTACATACCAAATTTGGTGGCTCTATCTTAAAAATTGTGAAGAATTTGCACCTTTTATCGACCAAACTAAGAAGTTGACGTTTGGTTGAATATCTAATGCCTTTTACAATTGGTTTATCTACTCGATTTAATTGTAGATTGAATATAAATATGTCATCTTCGATATCCCAATGCATACCAACAATTTTAATACCTTTATCACTGTCCAATTTGACTGTTGCTATTGAAAGTTCGTCTTTAGTACTTTTTACATTTTCTCGTACTATTCTTGAATTTGTTACAAATCCCCTTAATGCAAAATTTGCCATCTTATAAACCTTTTTGTCTTCATTATTTATTTCATATGCATTTTTTCAGAATCGATGTTTGCAACGAAATCATCGACATTATGTTTCGACGTAATAACATTCTCCCTATATTTTGTGGCGTTTTGTACATTTACATTTTTAACATATTTGGCACAACTGGGGGACCGAGCAGCTACAAATATCATCACCTTCATTTTATGTATTGATATTGACAGGTGCATGCGGATTACCATGCCTTTATAAAAATCTGAGAGATTCTCGATCAGCTTCTTTAATTCGTACTTGCAGGAAAATATCTGTTATGTCAGCACATACCGCTATCTTTCTTTGGGGAAATTGGAATAAGAATTTTTGTTAATGTCGGATTTTCATCTGGTACCTTTAATAACTTTGTATTTATCTTATCTTATTTTCCACTGCATATAGCCTCTTGACAGCCATGTTTTAACTATCGGGCAGGTGTACAATAGCTTCGACCCAAAGTAGCCCTGTTTCATATACCCTTCCAATTTTTTAGTTGTGTCCTTTAGAATTCTTCTTGCGTTGGTTATGTCTTCTGCCTCCAATAGCTTGGATTCTACTTTAACGCCAAAGCATTCTGTCGTAAAATAGTCTGTCATAATTTTGTGCATATCCAGTTCTAGATTCATTGCCATTGTGTTGTGTAGTACGACTGAAAGGTGCAGTTTGCTGCGGCCCTTACATTATGCCATAAATATACCAGCCCAATGCTGATTTAGTAGCTACCAAATTATCGCTTAAAGCAACACTTTTAGTAGTCGTCACTAAGTGGTAAATGTTGAGGCCTATCAATATCATTGGCTCAACATGTATATATCCCTTTACTGGTATATTTTCAAGTTCTTAAACCGTTCCTTTAGTTTTACTATATCAACCGATTGTATTGGTAATTGTAGAGCTGGAACCGTGTTACCGTTTATGCGAAGCCATTTGCTGTTAGCGTTCTGCGCTCGAAACTGAGTTCACACTCCATGAACATAACATCTGCTGCATATTTTCCAATTCAATTTAGCGTAAGTTTTGATTTGTGTACATGAACTTCCACTTTGTAAGCCAGTTTTTCGTTGATCAACGTTACTGACGAGCCCTCATCTATAAATGCTGATGTGCTGATAAATTTGTTATTTGGACCTACAATATATATCGGCAGCACTTTAAAGAACAATTTTGAACTACACGACCTAATCGTATTTGCTGTTGCTTCGCTTGATTTATCATCATCGTTTTTTTGTCTATCCTTGTTGGAATCTTGATGTAATGTTCTGTGATTATTTTTTGAACACCCATTTATTTTGCATTCCCGTTTAAATATACAAGATGCCAATGTATGACCGTGCTACAGACAACCGAAACAGAGCCCATGCTCTTTTATTAATGCCCTTTTGTCCCTCACCTTTGCTTTGGTATATACCTCACAATTAACTAGGTGAAGCTCTCCTTTACATTTATAATATAACGTTTTAATGTTTTTTTGATTACCAATACCGTTGGTATTCTGCATCACCGACCTCCGATGTAGATGCTACTCACCTTTTGCTTGTTTTTTCGACGTTACCAACGTAGCCCTTGCTACACCTTTAGCAATATCGCTGAGCCAGGAACCGAAATATTTTAAATCAGGAAATGGCTCAACACCTGTCGCATACTCCATCCATTGTATGCGCTTTGTTAAAGGAAGTTGTTCCATCAATATGGGGCTTTGCAAGTATTGTGTGGCCCCTGCTGATTTCAAATATATAACTAGGTTCTCCACTTTAGAAATTACCTCCGGAAACAGATAAGAGGTAATTTACCACTTCTATTAAAAGTTCTGTTTGCCCGTACCTTAATTGTAGTCAATCCATTGTATGAATTAGATTGATTGGATTAATAAGCAAGGTTTTCACCTCATCCTTTGCTTACTTTTTGAGACTCAGTTTTATAAATACAAAGAATCAACGCCTCCTGCAGTTTCGCCTCTATTGCCTTCGGCTGTCGGCTTCTACACAACTAAAAGTCCTTTTGCCATGTCGCTTATCGACTCCCGGCTCGGGTATTTTAGTGGGGCAAGGCCGCTTACTCGCAGGTACATCTGTCTTGGTGGTCTCGAAGGAGCGCTGGCCTTTAGCGGCCTCTGGGATGAGTTCGTTACTGCTGTTGTTTCAAGCTATGATCTTCAGATTAGCCTTGTAGTAGGCCTTCGCAGGCATGCCGTATTTTGGGCCCATTCTTACACGATGTTTTGGGGACGGGAGAGAGCAAAAGCGTCGCTATGGCCTCCGTCAAGATGCTTTCACCATAGGATTCCCAGTCCAAGTCTATTTCGACTATGTTACTATCGGTCTAAAGCTTGGAACCAGTGTGTTTAGCGTTAGCTATTTATTTTACATCATCTATAAATAATAAATGATCCTAACACACCCAAGGTAGTGTTAGCACATGGTTCATTATGATGGTGTTCTCGCATGTTCTCGCTTTTTGACAAAAAATATTTCCCTCAATTTTAGTGATATAGTCAGCAAATTGTATACAGATAGGCACGCCCACTAGGACGCTCCCCGCCCTAAAAATTCGGGAAATTCGGAAATGCCTATAAATGTTGATTCACCAAATTTTGAATATATTTTACTGGAATGGCCCCAAACATCACAGCAAAATTTTTGGCATCGCCACCACCCGACCCCGTAGTCGCAAAACTCGATATATCCAACAGCTCCGATAATATGTGTATATTTCCCACAATTTTAGAGATAGAGTCACCAAATTCGGTATGCAGGTAACTGTTGACCTCCCCCAAAGATTGATTTCCCAGCCACGACCACTTGAACGCCCTAGCGATGCCATCTATAAAAGTTTCTTCATTATCCACAGTTTTTAAGCCATGCTAAAATCCATATCTCGCACAGTTTTAAAGATAGGGTCACCAAATTCGGAAGGTAAATAACTGGTAACCTCCTTTAAACATTTAACGCAGATTTTGGACACCTCCCCCAATCGCCCCAAAAATAGATGTAGAAAAAAACACAAATCAAATACTACAGTCTTGCAAATTGGTTTATACATACATACATTTTAATGCTCTTATTAAGTTTTAAAATTTTCATATCGATCATACTTTTAGTTTAAAATAAAATCAAGTTTAAGTTTTTATAGTGCGGGCTAAGCGGAGCCACTGACTATAGTGCGTGTGGTATGCATTTGCGTGTGTGTGTGTAAGTTATCGCCAGTATCTGACGACTATTAGTTAGGTGACTAGAGCAATCTCACTTATTTTAAAATCCACAGGTTATGTCAACTTAAGCCACATATGCCAAGTAGTTTTGTCAGAGTCAGAAGAAAGTGGCGAACAAACAACTTTCTTAAATTATACAAGCATAAGATTTAAATGATCGTTCTATGTTTTAAACTCACTCAAGTTTTTATTTCTTTTGTAAATTACAGATATTACTTTTCGTTCCTAAAACATAAATTGGAATCGCTTGATGGAAAACTAAGACAGTACGCTCAGTGGTGTTTTGATAATTGTAAATGTACCAAAGTATCGACACGATTACAACCACCATCAAGTGTAGAAGTTGCAGTAAGTATTACAACTATTTCCATACCCATTGCACCCATTAAAAAACTATGAAAAAACTCACAATTTTTTGTGCATATGTAACAGTCCAAAACAAAAAAAAGGGGTTTCTGACATCATAAAGTATTTTTATAATTTGGGTCAGCATCATCATCCGAGCCGATTGTAGTACTATGGGACACAGTCAAAATCTTTAGTAACAGGCGAGTTTGACTTGTTGCAGGGAATTTTTATACTCATTCATGAAGTGAAAAGAGTATGTGTGGTTTATATTATGTCCATCTGTCTATCCGACCGTCTTTCCGTATGAACGTAATTTTTTCGCCGGAATTAAAACTACCAGCTTGAAATTTGGAGTATATATATAAATAAGTGACTAAATTCGAATCCCTCATATGAATGATGACTTCCTCTAAAGTTCGCTTAAAGTTTGAATTACTTGTATATTCATTTATCTTCGGAGCCGGTCAACTGCAAAAATCAAGTCACAAAATTTGGCGGGGAGTTCTCTAAAAACCTCTGCTAAAGGTCGAAACGATAAATATAGGAAATATTTGGTTTTGTTTACACTGTATTGCGAGTATTGCGCTGTCGGCTACACCCGACTGTAACGTTCTTAATTGTTATACTCGTTCATGAAGTGAAAAGAGTATATTGTGTTTGTGAAATGTACGTATTGCTGTTCATCTGTCGGTATGAACGCAATTTTATACTCGTTCACGAAGTGAAATTCGTCCGTCTGTATATATATATATATATATATTTGTGAAAAGTGTCAAGTGTTTATGGTGTGGGTAGGATTATGTGTGTAGATGGGTCAGATGATCGTTCCTGAGCTCATATACCAGCGCAAACCAGCGTACATAAAGGGTTACACCAGGATTATATTTAGTTTGAAATCTTAAACGTGTTAATTTATGTGGCATGTGGTGATTGCATGTGTTGTGATTTTGACCTCGATCTTTAGTCGCGCGGAGTTTTCATACGTCGGTTGTATGGTATGGGGAACAACTGTGCCATGTTTTCAAATTATGGGAATATATGTTAAAAATGTGTTCCAAGTGTGTTCCAAGTGTGTGCCACTTGATAACTCTTTTAAGGCTTTCTTATTTTTCTCTCTCTTGAGACAGAACAAACAGTTGTATTCGTGGACATCCACCCTCTCGAAATGCTATCTGACGTGGGGTGGAATTCATGTAGGACTTTCTCATTTTTCTCTCTAGAGGGAGCACATATAGTTCTCAACGTGGAACCCCCACTCGCTCGAAACTCTTGACCGCATTATGTATTAAGTATGTTTGGTATTCTACTCTAGTCAAGTGCAGCCGTCATCCAGTACGATTGTTCCGTGATCCAGAGATGTTGATTTTGCTCCTTCATCCGGGATATTGCTATTGCTCCTTGATCCAGAGATATTGCTGTTGATTAGGTTGGTAAGTTGACTGACTTCTATTGTTATCCTTGGGCTTAGGCAATAATAAAAGATATGTTTTCTATAGACGATCGCCCAAGTAATATATTTATTCTTGGCGACTTATGTGTTACGCGCTTCATATCAAAACTGAATATGCAGATACAAAAAGCTTAATGTTAAAGCTAAGTTTGACATGCACATCACGCAACATTGTCATGGTCGGCAAGCTGACTCAGCGTAATCATAGGCAATAAGTGGACGACTCTGGCGACAATATCAAAAGTGTCCGCCTCTGACCGATGCAGCTATGAAGCGCTAAAGTAGGCATTCGGCGCTGCGATTGCTTAAGACAACCCAACAAACAATTGTGAGCGCGTCGATTATTTAATGCAACCCAACAAACCATTATTAACTTATTTATCAACTTGCATGCGTGCGGGAACCAGTGGTCTTTGTCACTATGTATGTTGTTTTTGGTCAAAGACTTGTCGAACTAAAATCCACCCTCAAGCTTATAAGTACAACAGGTTGCACCATCCCGATTATAAGAAAACCTCTGAGCCCCTGGTTTAACTGAAAAACCACTAACACCGAACGTGTCGAGCACATTCCCCGACCAAAGACCGAAACTTGACGAAAAAGTGGTTTCTCCAGTTGCGAGAAACAAATTTTTACGAATGATGAAAGCGCGTACAAGGATATTTGCCAAACCAGCCAGACCCAATCGAACTGTTGCCGATTGCACAGATGATTAGACACAGGTAATAGATAATAGGTAATAGATTTCTGAAAGCTGAATCAGAAAACCATTGCGGATAAGTATCAGGAAATAACCTATGCGTCTAATGAGAGGGAGATATTGGCAATATTATGGGCCTTGAATAGTTTGCGTTGCTACATATATGGTGTAAACAACCTGAATATTTACAGAGAACATAAGCCACTTACATTCGCTGTCTCTGACAGAAATTCTAATGCAAAAAGAAGCCATTCATCGACGAACATGGCGAAACATTTTTTACAAGCCAGGAAAAAAAACCATATGGAAGATGCATTGTCTAGGAATAGAATATCCACGCCTTGGAAGATGCACCACAGTCCGATGCGGGTACAATTAATAGTGAGGATTCCTCGACTTACACAATCGAGACCACTGAGAAATCGTTGAAGTGTTTCATAAACCAAATAGTACTGGAAGAGGCACGTTTCCCATTGAAGCGAACCTTTGTTCTGTATAGTAAAAGAGACACGGCATCAAATATATTTCAAGAACGGGGTCTTCATCATTGGCATCGTGATAGACGTAGTCAAACTCAACGTAGTCAATGGTATATATTGCGAGCAGCCGATCTTGGGCCGCATGCAACATGCTCTTGCTGAGACATTTCCCTCGACAACATTTTGGAATTGTAAAACATGGGTATCCGATATTTCCGACAGAAACGCGCAAAAAGGAATATGCGCAAGAATATGTAAAGGATATACTCCGCGACTAATATTTTCCTCAAATAAGCAGTTCGGCCTCAGAAGTCGCAAAATATGTAGGACAGGCATCCCAAGAGGCAGGAGCACGGCGTTACTCCAATCCTAACGTATGCTGGATAGATAATTTACATCGTTGTCTATTTGACATAAAAGTGCCACTTTTGCAGATGAGACGAGACGGCTTTTTATTGTGAAACTATAAGGTCTACATTAAAATACTTTTAAGCTACCGAGATGATCGGTTTTACAATACTTTAGGGGTCATGGGCAGATGTTTGTCAACACAAACACATTATCCTACAGACCACAACGAATATAGTATATAACCGGTCATAACACTTGGTTTTGGGTAGACCACTTATTGAAGTAATAGGTTCAGAATCACAAGTTAAAAGAAGAGATACGGAACAAAATACACAAAGCACAGCAACTAGTGTTAGATACAAACACCCCGTTTAGACAAAATAGAATATTTGAGGTCGAAAAAAAGGTGTTTGTAAAGACCAATTGGATTGGTAACAAACTCAGCCCCTTATGCGTAAGAAAAAGTAGAAGCAGATTTGGGAACCACTATTCTCATAGGGGGAAGGGTCGTCCATGAGGACAGCTTTAGGTAAGAAAAGTTATATTTTTATAAAATATTTGTTTTTTATATTTTATCTCTTTTTATAGTATAGCGTATTTTTTCACCTTTTTAATTGGTATTTACCTAAGGTATCTTTATATCGTTTTAATATGGGTTGCACTATTGAATGGTAAACTATCGGACTAAACTCACGCAAAATACATCCCCATTTTAGACTGCAACTCAGTGGTTTGGGACGAACTAACTACCTAAGACACCCGATTATGACAACCTTCAAAAGACTCGACTGACGAAAGCTGAACTAATTAGGGAAAACAATAGACAAATTGTTATAAACACAACAGGACATAAGAACAAATCAATGCTCTCAGAAAATCTGTAAATCAAATTTTAAAGTAAAGAAAAGGTGGAAATCGATAAACACTCTGAGCAAAAAATATAATACTAGCACTAGAATTAGCGAATCTGATGGCGGCGATCACGTTTACCAATATAAAAATTGTAAATCCCACGATAATTTACGACGATGATTTGAAAGTAATATTTTATAAGAATTTCACAGGTGTTAGTGTAACCCAATTAATATATGTAGCTAGCGTTAAGGTTTTAGCGAGTAATGACATCATCCACTTAATTCTAAAATTCTCTAAACTTAACGATGTTTGTAGAAAGATAATAGTTTTCCCAGTCGCACGCGCTGCCGTAATTTCACAAATACCAGAAAATATTGTGGTAGAGTGCGATAACCAGATTGTTTCCGTCAGCTCATTCAGCGGATCTAATAACGTCGCCTTCTGCAGGGAGGCGATTGCAAACACATGCGGCTAAGAACTACATGCTGGTACCGTGACGTACTGCATATCTCAGCCAAACCACCTGGGACCGATCACTATAGTGGACAAGGGCGATATCGTAATCAACGACAGCCCTGTTAAGGTGAGCATCGACGATGGACCCGACTATAACATCATTGGCACATATCTCATAACATTCGGTCGCATATTAACGGCACCAAATCCATACATTTCTTCTTCTGAGTTTGCCTTTTCTTTACAAGCTGAGCAAAGAAAACTTGCGTCAAGGAATTGTGGTCACACCTAACCACGAAACTAGATGAGACATCGACCTTGTGTTTGGCATCGTGTGTTGTGGCGGCCGGCATCATTTCCTAATATGCTACAGGTGGTCAAAGATCTTGGCATGACCAAGGACGTCCCTGGTTTGAAAAAGTGGAGCAGTTAACGTAGGCGAACAAAAGGCAACCTAATTGTACACTGGCCACAATAATACAATGTAATAGAGCTGACCAAAATGCCTTTGGTCACCGAGAGCATTGCTCGCTATCGTCGCGGAAGCGTAATATGAGCCTTGCACAAGGCGCGAGCTAAGCCTTATGCTGGACGGCATTGCTGCCGGCGTTGCGACATAGAGTATGGCTAGCAAGTAAAAATTCAATATTGTCAATTTTAGAGACGGTGCAGCCGAGTACAATAAATAAAGTTAACTAACTTCGCGTTATTCCTGACAAGTCAATCCGCTGTCAATTTGTATCTAAAAGTTTAAAAATTTAAAAAAAAATTAATTAATTGTTATCAACGAAAAAATAAGGATTCCGCAACGTTTGGTCCTTATGCGTGGCTCAAACCATCAACTCTTCAACTTCAGCTGCATCACACTACCATTTAATTTACTGATGATGAAACATAAGTTAACGACGAAAAAAGAAAAGATAAATTCCACACCGTCCCAACGCGGCCTCGAACAATTGCTAAAAAATTCCAAGAAAAAGGATAGACAAAATTCTGTGTGCACACACAGAAATTGCGTGCGCTTCAGCAACGCACTTTTGATATTCGTGGTGGTTTTCAAAATCCCAAATAATTTGAATATGGTTTACCAAACATACTTACAAAAAATCACACATACGCACGCACGGCACATGACGAGTAGTAAAGTGAAAAATGTTTTTAAAAATTTAAAATACTTAAAAAGAGAGAAAACATAACTCTATTTACGACCCCATCCTTGCGAGAGTTCGAACTTCCGAATGCAACTTCAACTGTACAACTCTTATAAGAAGCGGCACACTACTGTTTCATTGTGACAAAAATCAACTTAAGTATCACACTATCTTCAGCGATCTTGATGAATTCTTTCCCAATCGATTTTTTAAGTGCTATGGAATATTTAAATCGAAATTCAAATATAGCCGTCATATAAGGAATAAGATTGTTAAAGATAATAATCGATTGCAGGAAAACTGTGAAAGTTATAAAACATTTGATTGCATGTGTGATGGGCGAGTCGAAAATTTTAAGTCTCTAGCCTTTATAGTTTCCGTGATCGACGCGTTCATAAAGATGTATAGACAGACATACGGATAGACGGACATGGCTAAATTATGTCAGCTCAAAAATATATATACTTATTGGGGTAGGAGATGCCGCCTTGTGCCTGTTACATCGATTTGCACAAAACCCTTTTTAACCCATTTTCAATAGATTCAGGATATAAAAAGAAGTTCTTATCATAACAGTATATTTATTAAATTTTTTAGAGAATTTTCACATACATGATACTAAGAGAGGCTTAAAGTTTGGAAAAATTTTCACATATTTTGACACTATGAAAGGCTTAAAGTTTGGATGCAAGTAAACCGCAACATTCGTATATTTGTTCCAAACTGCAATAATTATCAATATTTTTTATCTGTACCGTTTAAACGAATAGATCAATTTAACAAATCTGTATGAAATTTATGTAAATTCCCAAAAATGTGTTTGTGTTATTTTCGCAAAGCCTTCCGGGACTACTGTGCGTCGCTGCTTTTTTTCGTAGCAATGCCAGATTTTACTGCCGCACTTTACCAGCGGCTGCAGCGACGCGTTATCCAGCATGAAGGCAAGGTGCAGCATGATGTCATTAGTGGTCCGTGTCACACACGTTAGGGTGAATTTCAGGATAGCCGCCTTTAACGTAGCCATTTGCTCCGCTGGGTTTGTGCAATGTCCGTCATGCTGTCCGGATGAAAGTAACTTTTTTCGGCACTCTTGCAGATAGAGACTTGAAACTTTGGATATATACTTGTAGTTCTTCAGATAAAGTGTTAAGATTTTTGTGCCACGCATACTGAGAGGCTGGCAATTCGGAACCATATCGATAATTCTTAAATCACAAATTTCCCACAATTTTAGAGATAGAGTCAACAAATTTTGTACCACTACGTACCACCCCAAGAGATTGTAACCTTGATATCCCGGCCACACCTACCAGAACGTTCCCATGCCTATATCTCCTCTAGTTTTTGAGTTAGAGTCACCAATTTGTGATATATATAACCGTAGGAAGCTCCCCCAGACATCACATAATAATAATAATAAATAAGACTGTGAACGAACGTATAACGCCCGACCGCAAACGTGACTACTTGAGATTAGTTGCCTTTCTTGAATTGAACGGGGACCTTTATGCCTGGTTGACCTTAAGTAGACTTTTATTAATAAATATTTCCCGTTTTACAAAGCGGGAAACTACTTTTAGCGAAATCTTTGTCCATAAATTAATTACTGGCAAAATCAATTTCTCCGAGTTTATAAGTACTGTATTGCAAGTTCTTTGTCCTGTTTCCTATGCCTTTGTGTCAGATGTTAAAAAGTAATATGTTACGTTTTTGTACTAACTCTTGAAGTGAAAGGAGTGTATTGGGTTTACGTAATGTCAGTTTTACTCGCCGTCTGATTAGTTAATTTGCTTTATGGCTATGCCATAACTTAAGTTTAGTGTAACAGTCACTATTTGGCAGGTAGGCTACTGATTATCTCACTTACCTCTAAAAATCTGTGGAAGTGGTGAAATGAGTGACAATATTTTATGGTGATGATGGTACTAATTGATATACTTTTGTGTTTTAAATTTTTTTTAGGCTATGCGGCGTCTGGGTACAATTGTCTGCCGGTTTTTCTTTTTAGACTCACGTACAAAAGCAATAGATGTTCATCCTACAGATACGGCGATCGATGCAGTACAAAAGTTGGCCGATAAGCTCAATCTGACTTCAATTGAAGGCTGGGCAATTTTTCAATCCCGCCCCGACGGCGAAGAACATATAAAAAGCTTTGAATACTTATATGATGTAATTTCAGAGTGGGAATGTAAGCAAAACTCGTCTACTAGCTATAAGCGGCTTTCAAATGGATCTACATATGGAGATAATCGATTTGTTTTTAAAAAGAGACTGTTTAAGCCAACGCGAGAATTATCACAAGATCCTGTAGAAGTCGGAATGTTATACGCTCAAGCCGTATACAGCATTGTGAAGGTAAGTTCTGTATAAGAAACCCATTAAAACTTTTTTAAATGCGGGGGTATTTAGAAAGACAACAGAACAAAATTATTATTATTATTATTATTGTTAGTTTTGGTATTTTTGAAATTTTTAGTTTCTTGTAATTTGTGGAACGGATCATGGCATCATGGAATTTTTCCGGTCCGAAATCTGCCTTCTAAAATAAGATATTTTTTTTTATACCCTGAACCCACTGGAAATAGGTGAAAAGGGTATATGATTTCCTGTAAATGTTTGTAACAGGCAGAAGGATGCATCTCCGACCCCATAACATATGCATACATATTATCGGTTTGCCACGCCCCCAGTGGGCGCAGCCCAAAAACCTTAACACTTTATCTGACGCGGGTACACACGAGTAAATATCCAAAATTTCAAGTCTCTAGCTTCAATAGCGGCGAAACAAATTGCATTCATACGGACAGACGGATAGCAAGACGGAGGGCGGGGCGTTAGGACATTCCAGTAGGCATGGCCGAAATGTCAAGATTGCAATTTTTGCGGGAAGTCACCAGCTATCTACATACCAAATTTGGTGACTCTGGCTTTAAAACTGTACGAGATATAGATTTTCGTGATTTGCGGGGTAGGGAAATTTTTTTTTTTTATCTTTAAAGTAGGAGTTATTTGCCTTCTAAATTTGGTGATCCCATCTTTAAAATTGGGGGCGCTGAGGGCGTTCTAGTAGGCATGGCCGGGATATAAAGGGTGCAATCTGTGGGGGAGGCACCACCTATCTACATACCAAATTTGGTTGCTCTATCTTTAAAATTGTGGGGAATATTCACCTTCTTCGAGCAGCGATTTCAGATGTATCGACATGTTATCGAATTGGCAGCCTCCCAGTATGCATAGCACAAAAATCTTAACACTTTGTCTGAAGAGGATAACTACAAGTATAAATCCAAAGTTTCACCGTCATCCGGACGGACAGCATCACGGACACATCCAATATACTAGTTTCACTTCGTGAACGAGTATAAAAACACAAATCAAACACTACAGACTTGCAAATTGGTTTGTACAAACGTTTTGATGCTCTTATTAAGTCTTGAAATTTTCATAATGATCATATTTTAAGTTTACGAGCAAATCAAAAATCTAGTTCCATTGTAGGGGCCAAGTGCAGCTGATTGACTGAAGCACAAGCTGCCCGACTAGGTTATACCATGAACCCTGTTTTTGGAAAATGTTCGATTTTTGCTGTGGTGAAATTGGGCATGGCCAAAATATTTCGTTTTGATCTTTAGAGGTTATCTTCCCTCAACATCAAAATATATCTAGTTTTAAAACTGAAGAAGATATACAGATTAAATCGAATAGTAACGCTCTCACTGGGAGAAGCTATAAAAGCTTAATATCTTATCTGACGGCATACACAGTGATTATTCTGAGTTTTAAGTCTCTAGCTTCTGACTGACAAATATACTCTTTTATATTCCTGAACAAGTACTTCTCTGTTGAAATCTATACCGTATCAGACATTTTTAGCCCTTTTCTTATTAAAATTGCAATAACCTTACGCCTAATCGATATTTATACTTCTGAAATTTAATTTCTTAGAACTTATTGTAGAATGAATTTTTAATAGTGGAGGCTATGGGTATTTTAGTTAGCACGTCAGCTTGCATATAGAAACATGGGTATCTTCTCTCCGAGAACTCCCAATCAAACCGCTTTTATTTGTATAGACTCATTTCGAATTGTTATCGCCACTATATAAATTGATAAAATATTGAATTCTATGCTTTTAACTATTTACTATTTAATTTTAGTGTGATGAATTTCCTGTAAGTGAAAAAGTTGCTCTACAGTTGGCTGGCTTACAAGCTCAAGTAGCACTCGGGGACCCTTCTAATCAACCCAAACCTGAATATTATTGCGACGTAAAAAGTTTTTTACCAAGCCGTATATCTAAAACAAGAGAGCAAGAGTTCTGGATTCCGATTCTTGCACAAGCTCATCGGCAATATGGATCATCCAGAAACGAATTAACTGCCAAAGTCCTGTACTTAAGTTGCGTGATGCAGTATCCACTTTATGGAACGACAATGTTTAACGTTATTTATAAAGGCTTTTGGAATTTTGTCAACAATATTATATTAGGAGTTAATTGTGATGGAATTCTATTCATTCAACCTGAAGATAAACTTATTATATATCAGTTTAAATTCACAGATATAGAATCAATTATGATAGATCCAAGTGATAGTTTTATTACAATATCTCTAAATCGAAGATCTCACCAACCGCCCAGACTTTTAAAAGAAGATAGCTTTATGTTGGACTTACACAAATGCTTTGTATTTGAAACAGTACAAAAAAATGAAATAGGCTCCTTAATCATTTCATATTATCCAGCACTATCAAACTGGATATTAAATAACACTGATTGTTCTAAAAAAGGAAAAGGAATTACTAATGAAGATAGGACTAGACTATATCAAAATATTATCATATGCCGAAGACAATTAATAGACTTAACTGTAGTTAAAAAACCCCATGAATCTGGGGGCTTCTTACGAAATACTTTAAGACGTCTATCAAAACATCGTATTGAAAAACTAAGAACAGAGCAGAGGGCTAATCCTCAAGACCATGGAGAAACATACAAAGGATTTTCACATTCCTTTTGGGCCTTTAGTAAGCAACAAATCACATTTTGCTTAAGTTCACTTACGGATCAAGATGAATCAATAATGATTGAAATATTTGATGCAATTCTACAGTTTTCTGGTCTTGGAACGTCTGGTAAGTTGACATGCCAATTATAAAGGATTTTCTTAAATACGTATTAAACTAGCTTAGATAATCTAAACAATTTACTAAACAATAGTTATGTATCACTTATTGCCAAAAATTTTTTGTACGGATTACTAAACATATGGGGTCCCATATGATGAAAAATCACTTTCAATGTGTCCGTCCGTCTGTCCGTATGAACGCAATTATTTTCGCAGCTATTGAAGCTAGAGACTTGAAATTTTGGATATATACTTGATTGTACCCGCGTCAGATAAAGTTTTAAGGATTTTGGGCTGCGCCCACTGGGGGCGTGGCAAACCGATAACACCAAAAATCGCATACCGAAATAGTCCACAATTTTAAATCTAGAGTCACCAAACTGGGTATGTAGATAGCTGACGACCTCCCAAAAAGATTGCCACCTTGGTATCCCACGCCCACTGTAATGCCCCCGGCGCCCTCGCCCTTAAAAATCGAAAATGCCTATATATCTCACAGTTTTTGAGCTAGAGTCACCAAATTTTGCATAAATGTTGCCGGAATAAACCCCCAAACATCACAAAAGAAATTTGTTGGACACACCCTCTCCCGCCCCTGAATCGCAAAAACCGATATACCTGAAAGCTCGAATCGATAAGTGTTGCATATTTCCCCCGTTTTTTGAGCTGGAGTCACTCAAGGTCGGTGAGATGGAGGAAAACTTTGGCATGCAAGCAATGGTAGAGGGCATGAGAGCAATAGCCTTGAACTAGAGGAGCAGAAGGATGGCAACACGGCGCTGGTAGGATTTGAACAGCCATGCCTCTTCATTGAGGTTAATAAGCTTTTTTGCTGATTGATTTTTGAACACGCGTCCGGTTTCCCCTCTTAAAAGAGAGGTAAGGGGCTTTCCCAACTTAGCGAAGTCTTTTATAAATCTTCTATAGTAGCTGGCGACTCCAATATAAGATTAGCAAACTTGTGGTGAGTGATTTTAATGTTTCCGCCGACTGTGACGGCCTCGAAGGGGTTTTCGTTTGGAATAGGTGCGGACACGAATTTGGGTTAGACGTAGATTCTATTTGATCCCGTATCTATAAGTATTTTGAGTAACTTTCCGCTCTCCGTCTTACACTCTATGTAGGGAACAGAGACGCTATTTAGCCTGAAAAATCTATGTCTGAATGTTCCTACTGGTTCGTCTTGTGCTGCTTCTATCTGTTGAGTGTATTCTGTTAATGGTTGCTGGTGTTCGGTCTGTTCTTCGTAATTTTGCATTGCCTGTGCATAATCTTCATGTAATTGTCATTGTTTTCGGTCTCTTGTAATTC
>SCDS01000648.1:2675-29909 GCA_004149465.1 Drosophila nigromelanica
GAATAAGGGGGGAGTACATGGTTTTTTACAAAAAAATTCAAAAAAATTTTATTTTCAAATATGCAGAAAACTTAGATGTAGAATCAATGTAGAGACCAAGCCATGATCAAAATGCCATCAAACGTAAAAATAGGTTCAGTTTTGATACAGTTATAGGAGTTTGAAATATTCATGCGTTTTTAATGATACAAAAAATTTCATATGTTAAAATATAAAAAATTGAAATGCAAAATCAATAAATTGGTCAAAACATGATCAATATGGAATGGTTCATGAAAATCGGTATAGATTTGGCGTTACATTTCCATTAATGATGTGAACCAAGGTTGAAACCAACATCTGGTTTACTGCGTTACTGCGCAATTATAAATTATGTTTTAATCATTTCGTAAATGAAATATTTCAAATTGGTATTTCTTACTTTACTCTGAAATTAACTTCAATATGCGTAGCTTATAATTATAAATCTTGTCGCATTCAGTTCTATTTTGAATTTTCACATTATTCAAAAATTTCCCAAGTTAAAAAAAAGTATCCTATCTAAATATTTGTATACAATTCGCTGTAACAAAATTCAAAATGTGCACTCGTGATCCAGCCTCCAATCAGCTTATCGACTACAAGAACAAGGAAGCCGGGGCGCCCACAGTATGCACCAGTTCGACCGGGATGCCCATTGGGGTCAAGGATGCTATACAGACGATTGGGCCGCGCGGCCCCGCATTGCTCCAGGACTTTGTCTACCTGGACGAGATCGCGCACTTCGATTCGGAGCGTATACCCGAGCGTGTCGCCTATGCCAAGGGCGCCGGAGCATTTGGCTACTTTGAATGCACTCATGACATTACAAAATTCTGTGCGGCTTCCGTTTTTGAGAAGGTCAAGAAACGCACAGCGGTCGCCATGCGCTTCTCGGTGGCGTGCGGTGAGAGCGGCTCGGCGGATACGGTGCGGGAGCAGAGGGGCTTTGCAATTAAATTCTATACGGATGAGGGCATCTGGGATTTGGTCGGCTGCAATATGCCCGTTTTTTATGTGCGCGATCCGTTGCTCTTTCCCAGTCTGGTGCACGCCCAGAAGCGTAATCCGCAGACGCACCTCCGAGATCCGGACATGTTCTGGGACTTTATGTCGCTGCGCGCCGAAACGCTGCACGCCCTGCTCATGTACTTCAGCGATCGCGGCACTCCTGACGGATATCGGCACATGCATGGCTATGGGGGGCACACCTATCGCATGGTGAACGGCAGCGGGGAGACATTCTACGTGAAGTTCCACATAAAAACCGATCAGGGCATTAAGAATTTGGATGCACGTCGGTGCGCTGAGCTGGCCTCACATGATCCCGACTATGCGATCCGTGATTTGTATAATGCCATCAAGAAGGGCAACTATCCCAGCTGGAGCTTTTACATTCAGGTGATGCTCAACGAGGAGGCCAAGAAGTGTAAATTCAATCCGTTCGATGTGACCAAGGTGTGGTGCCAGAAGGACTATCCTTTGATACCGGTTGGCAAATTTGTCTTGGATCGCAATCCCACCAATTACTTTACGGAAATTGAACAGCTGGCATTTAGTCCCGCCCACATGGTGCCCGGCATTGAACCATCGCCGGATAAAATGCTCCAGGGTCGCCTTTTCGCCTACGGCGACTCGCAGCGCTATCGCTTGGGCACCAACTATATGCAGATACCAGTGAATTGTCCGTATCGCGTCAACGTCAAGAACTTTCAGCGTGATGGCGCCATGACCGTTAATGATAACCAGGATGGTTCACCCAACTATTTTCCCAATTCGTTTTGCGGTCCCAGGGAGAGTCCCCGGGCACTCGCTCTGCAAACCTGTTGTCCGGTCTCGGGTGACGTCTATCGCTATATGAGCGGAGATACGGAGGATAATTTCAGTCAGGTTACCGATTTCTGGACTTACACCCTGGACAACTGTGGTCGCAAGCGTTTGGTGCGAAACATATCGGAGCATCTTTCCGATGCCAGCCAATTTTTGCAGGAGCGCGCCGTAAAACTCTTCACAATGGTCCACGCCGACTTTGGACGACTCATGACGGAGGCTTTGAACACGGCCAAAATATCAAAGTTCTAAAAAAATTATTATTTTGTCTTTGAACTCTTATATGTGATCAATATATATATAAACAAATTTTTAGAGTACACTTTAATAAAATGTTTTGAGAAAGTATAATATTAAAAATTAAATTGACTAGGTTTTTTTTTAGAGATTTCGAATCAAAATTGAATTATAAAGAGATTTACAATGTCATTTAAATTTAAGAGCATAAAGATTAAACGAAACCTTTGTCTTATTTTCTGGCTGTTCTAATCTCAACAATTTTAGATATTTTTTATGGGAGAATAATTTAGATAAAACCCGCACTTTTAAAATCTAATCTTTATTCTTTGTTCAGTTGCTGACTATAAGATTATAAAATATTTTTTTATATTACTAATCCTTTCTCAACCTATCCCAATTTGTATTTATTATTCTATTAAAGCCCCTATTACAATCCAATTACTATCCTAACCTACCCTATTTTATATATATATATATTTCCTATTTTATTTGCATTAATTTGTATTCTATATAGTTGAAAACAAGTCACGTTTTAATCACGATCAAAACCACACAATATAAAATTCCTTCTCGATCAGATATTTACCACGTATTTGACTGCCATTGGCATTCGAGCTTTTATGGCTAACAAATAAAGGAAAAAACGTGCGATATATAATCACAAATTTCACAGTTAGCCCGCCTTATCAAAGTTGGCAACATTTTTGTATTTATGTTTTTTATTTTGTTTTTACGAATTGCCCTTGAAAGCTTTTTTAGTAGAGCCTCTTAGTCGCATTTTCGGGGCTTTCTATCTGGACACTCAACAAAGCTTCAAAGATTATTATTTCAATATATTTTGTGTATATTTATTTCGGCGCTACGAGTCAGAAATACTTCTCCGACTAAAATGTGTCATCGAGTTGTTTTGGTTTATGAGTAGCTCATAAAATTGCCGAGTGAAAATAAAGATAAAGCCAATATATTGGCAACAATGCAGGTGTCTGATATATCAGCAGGATCATAAAAAAAATAGAAACGCCCTCTCTCAGAGGGGGGGCTTTTATGTCACCAGAACTAACTTGTATATTGTTGTATATAAATAGTTTTATGGATGTTATTCGCGGCTTATCGTGCGCTTGTTGGATCGGAAACCGATTATAACTTTAATATGTAATCAGATGGTATATAGAATATGGATAGATTCTGTAGTTGTATTACAGGTTTCGCTGTTGAATTACCTCAAATAAATTGACCACTTATCGTTATCATTCATTTACAGTTGCTAAGCATGACTCGCACATGATTGTAAATCGTCGCACTTTGATAAGAACGTTCGCTCATTTATTATGAAGCACCCA
Organism: Drosophila nigromelanica; assembly: GCA_004149465.1. Lineage (NCBI taxonomy): Eukaryota > Metazoa > Arthropoda > Insecta > Diptera > Drosophilidae > Drosophila > Drosophila nigromelanica. The sequence continues at coordinate 6,104 of SCDS01000648.1, forward strand.
CAAGATCTGATAATTACCGATGGACAACAGCTAATGGAGATTAATAAAGTGGAGCAAATGGAACAGGAGCTAAATGAGCAAGGTGAGTGGCTTAAAAAAACACAAAAAAATAAAAACTAAGAATATATGACTTAATGCCTATTAGACATTAATGTTAAAGCACCACTACAACTAAAACTTCAATTACAATCAGTTGATAATAAAAATGCGTCTAAATCGTAAATCTAAATCTTATCTAAAGTAGAAGCTCAAATCATTCGCTTGCCATGTGTCTAATTTACTTTTAATACCCGATTTTTTAAGAAAAATACAATTTATAATTGTATAATAATTTATTCCGAATTACTACGAAAATAAGTTACACAATTAAATAGCTGCAAATTTGGTTTAAGTGTAACAAGTTAATTCCGACGAAAGTTCGATTTAACTGCAAATAAAATTTAACCTTATATATCGAAATCAAAAATTAAATATATTTAAAAAAAACATTTTAATATAACATTTTTATAAATATTACTCTGAAATTTAATTCTTTATATTGTGATTGTTAAATTATATTTTGCTTAGAACGCAATTAAAAGGATTCTTGATTAAATTAAAAAGCAAAATAATAAACTCTATGTCTTTACCAAAGATCAGGGCAACAATTTCACTCAAAACGTTGCTTTGCACGTGCCAAAAAATAAATAAAATATGGCTTAAACGTGGAAATGAAAACATTAAATTGCGCTTTGAAGAACATTTTACGACTATGTTAGGGGGGAGTTATAAATAGCTGGGCGAGATAGCCTTGATAAACCAGCTTGCGAATGGGGCTTGATAAGCCCGACGAACTAGCCGGCCAATCATTGTAAATGCTTATAATTTGTTTATTGATTAGCCAGCGCTTGTTGTTGGCGAGCAGATTAAAAAATTGATTGGTCGTGATATAGGCAAATATTTTACGATTCAATAATTGCAAATAAAGGAACACAAAAAAATGCTCAGCTGAAGTTTTACAAGACACAACAAAATGTTGTCCGTACAAAAAAAAAAAATATGGTAAAAATAAATCGCAAAAAGCGCGCAAAATAAAACAAAATAAAACGTAAGCGTAATGTTTAACTTAACCCCAAAGGGTTAAATATGCGCAATAGCAAACACAAGCGACTTAAAAAATAAGTATAAAAAAGAAAAAAATAAAACACAAAGTGGAAAATAAAACCTAGCCAGATACTCAGCCGTAGTCGCAGCCGATCTGAAGTGGCCCGGGCTCGAGCGCAAGCTTAAGCTCAAGCACCTAGACATAGCCCAGCATTTAATTGTTGAATATTTATAGCTCGCCGGGCTCGCAGATGTTGACGGAGCCCCAGAGCCCCTACAGTCCCCCCCAGGGCTGACTGGGCTGGTTCTGTAGTGTCACCTTAGCGCGCTGACATGACAAAAACAATTTCCAGCTGAAACGCACTCGGACTCGCACTTAATTTCATTTTCAAGCTCGCACCCAAATTGAAATGAATCGGGTATTATGCAACAAAAAAAAAAAAAAAAAAAAGAAAACGTAAAAAATGAAAAAGAAAAATACTTAAAAAACAAAAACAAAAACTAAAATAAAAATTAAGCCCATGTAGTTGTGTCCAGCTAAACTGCACGACCCAAAGCTAATATATTTACAAAGTGTATACCCTACAATTCTATATATATACATATTTAACTGCCAGACTGTTCTCCGCGCTGATATTATATGGAGGTTATCGGCCAGACGCGAACTCAATTGATTTGTGCATTGACTTCGTTTTTTGTCTTGTTTTGCCTTTATTTTCTTATTTGCCCTGATTTAATAACATTATATTCTAGGCTATTCTAGTCTCTTGAAGATTTTGTTTTCATTTCTATTGTTGTTTTTTTTTTATTGGACTGCGTATAATTATAATTAAAAAATTTTAACGGCTATCTAGATAGTATTTCCGTGCTGCTTGCCTATTAAGCAATATATACTCGAAGATATCAACTCGCTCGTTCCTAAGTGAGTATTTTTTTTTACTTTATTATAATTTTTTTGTTGTGATATCCGCTTCGGACACTCATTAATTTTCATAAAGATAATTGAAGCACGTTGCGTCATATTTCATAAAGTAAACAAATATGCATTTGCTCTTGGGGTCTTGAAAGGGTCTCATAGGTGCAGATAAGTCTCGCGCAGTCATTTATTTAGCATATCTCTGTCAGCTGTAGAAAATGTCTCATGTCGAATAAGATTTTAATATATGGATATCATCATAAAAATAAAATAATAAATAAATGAACATTTTAATAATTTGTAAGGTTATATTTAATAAATTTACTTCGAGAACTGTAATTTAAAAAAAAAAACTGAGAAAACTTGCTTCGAAAAAGTGATTTATTGTATAAATATCTTAAACAATTTAAAACAAAGTATAGGAACTGCATTAATTATTATTAAGTATACAATAAAAACAAAAACCATTAAAAAAAAGGAAACGAAACCAAAATGCTTACTCCGAAAATAATGATTTGATAAATGTCTACAAAAATATGAAAAACTTAGGTAACTTTCAAGTATCAAATGGCAACTAAACCTATTCAAAAAAAAAAAAAAGTGCCTACTCCGAAAAAGTAATTTACTGCATAAGCGACTTGGCGTATTTAAAACAATAATGTCAACAGTTTTAGCACCGCTCCGAATCAATTGCCTTGACTCTGAAAAGTTTGTTTCCGCATCGTTTAGCCTAATATTATCTCATTTAGTAGAGTTGACTGTCAACTTGTTCTGTGTTTTTTATATTTCGTGTCGTTAGTTGATAGTTTCTACTGATTGGTCAAAGCCATTTCCACCTTTCCGTGCACAGGGGCTGATTTTACTTAATTCGAATGCTGACTAACGATCTTTATATAAATTTATCTTTATATAAAATGTATCTCTAAGATACAGCTACAATATAGGGTAGGTATACAGATGCACACAAAGCACTCAACAATGTGGACACATTTCACTTAAAGTTGTCGCCGCTTAATGAAGTGTAAATAGTAAATTGCAGTCAAACATTATGAATATCATCAACGATATTCATCGTCATCATTATAATAATCATTATTGTCATAACAGTCAACTGTCATGAACAATAACAACAACAACAATCATTACATTTGCTTAATGATAATGTTGTTCATGACGCTGATGACGAACAACACATGCAAATCACATGGGCATCCTATGGATACACTCACACACACTCACGAGCTTGTGCACAAAAATAAACGCAGCTCCATTGCTTTGTATGGTTAATATAAATGTGTATGCAAATAAAATAATAATTTTTCGCACAAAAAATTCACTTAACGAACTACTGAAAATGCTGAGGGGAAGTGCTGAGTGGTGCTGGGCGGTGAGCAGGGCTAGAGGGGGTAGAGGGGGCGGTACCCTCTGAGAAGTGTCTTTTGACTTGGCTAATTTTCATATTTCGCTGGAAATTGACAGGCAGTCAAATGTGCGCATATTGCGCAGGCCGGGAAAATGCGACAGGCAAACACACACAGCAATATCATGAACATGACATGCATTTTATTATACCCTGTAATGTGGAGTCAACAATTGGGTATGGCAAACTTTACGCTATTCAGTATCTCAGTTATGTATCTGCACATCTACTTTTTGTTCTTATTGTACACATTTTTTTATTTCAAGTACAGGGCAACTTCTTGTCGATCATTTTAACTTTACTATATGCAATTTTAAAATAGTTGTGCTCACATTGTATTTTTAATAAAAGAACGCTGATTTATTTTACATATCATGTTTGTGTAGTATTTTAATATCCAATAAATTTCAAATTTAAAAAAAGCAAATAAACAGAGCAATTATACGATATATATGTATATTAAATGTCACTTTTTGCATATTTCGTTTTGCCACTAGCGCGTACTTCCGTCTGCAGTAATATAGTGTTATTCGAGTATTCTATAGGTTTTTCTGTGTTTTCTATTTATAACAAATATAATTGTATATTAATTTATTGTACAAATGTGTGTTTATTTGAATTTCAACTACAGGATATCTGCCTGTTGAGCATTTTTTGTTAATTTTATTCTACTTGTTAATTTATTGCTCTTGCACTTCTTTAGTTGTTGATTTTCATTATTATCATCATTACACACCACATCAGCACACACCACACCCATGTAGGAAACGCCGGCTGTATCTCTGGGCTACCATTCGGGCGACAACTGTACAGTTGTCACAGCTTGGCGACGATCCTCCCCGAGCGTTGGATGATTCATTTGTCTCTGTGTGTTCGATTTCAAACCAAAACATATGCGTCATATACTCGCTCAGTTACAAGCATGCGAGATATGAAATTGGGTATACATATGTATGTGTATTATGTATTTCCATATTTATGCGCTTATATTTTGTAATTGCAATTATTGCAATCTCTGTCCCATATGACAGTTGCACATGCCGCTGCTCCGATTGTATTGCTCAGAACGGACTCATTAATATATATATATATATATATATATATGTATATATATATATGTATATATATTAATATATATAGTGAAACTTTTTGCTGCAGTTACTTAAAGCCAGTGTTTAAACTTTTGATTGAAAGGTCAAATTGGACAACTTGGTAAAAGCTTGATCAAAAAAATATATTGTTACTTTATATGATGAGGTCGCGGATTTTCATATTTCATACAAGGATAATAAATTAAACCTTTAAAATATATATTTTGGACTACATGTTTAAATATGATTATATAAAATTCATTAAGAATTCGAATGAATCCAGTGAATTTCCACTAGGGAGTATTGTTCAAGTATAATTATATTTTCTTAAATTCTTAAAAACGGTATATTTAAATTAAATTAAATTTAAAAAATAATTAAAAACAAGTTTTTTTAATTATTCAATAGGAATTCTTTGGATTATTCGTGTTTCTTTAGATTTTAATGAGGTACGTAGAATATATTATCTAAAAACGTGTGCAGAAAGTTATAAACTATGTTTTTAAACTAAATCGACTACGAAAAGAATATTTAATTAAAGCACAATCGCTATCTGAAAGTAATGTAATTTGATATATTTTTTAATAAATTAACAATTTTCGGGCAAAAACAAATATAACAAAAAAGTAAAAAAATAAAACTAAATATCTCAACGAAATTCCGGCCTAAAGCAAGATATGAATTGAATATAACTTCTAACGGAAATTGAGAGATGTAAATATATATGAAATTATGATATGAACATACGATATACACACATTCATAAATACATATTTATGCTGAAGCTATCAATAGATTACTATATCTTTTTGTAGCCTTGTGAAATACTATTTTAATTTTTAAAGATATTAAACTACACAAATACCCGGCAGTTAAAGCAGCAGATTCAATATACATATATTTTTCATCAAATTGCTTACAATTCATTTTGATAGCATATCATGTAAGAGGTTCTCAGAGAGAACCTGCCCAGGTTCGAGTGATTGATAAGCGCCAAGTTTAATTGGCAATTTGGCTAAGCGGCTGCGACGTCACAAGTTCAACCTTTACCTCCTTCAGCTGTCCACTGTCCGCTTGCCGCTTTAATGATGACGTCGCATTCAAAATAAAATCAAAGTACAACGGCAAACATTCCATCGTCGTCGCCGCCGCCGCCAACGCTGGTTGGTTTCGTCACAGAAATTCCGGCGTATTCAGCCGCACCGGTTAAAGTACGAGAAATGGCAACGCTGACGCCGACGTCGCTTTGGCTTTGGTTCTGGGCTGTAGCTCTGGCCGGCGATGATTGTGCATGAGTAAATAGCATGGGTGTTGTGGCATGGGTGTTGAATGACAATCGCAGAAGCACACACACACACACACACTACACACGCACACTCGAAGCGAATTATATTCAATTGAATCACGAGTATCAATCAACGCCCGTCAAGCTCAGCTCCGAAAAGCAGCTAAATAAGAACTATGCTTTAGCTGAAAAGAGCTCGACTTGCAAATACCCTAAAACAAGGCTATGATATTATATAGTACATTTTTTATACCAATTGTTTACAAATTCCTATAAACTTTATATCTAAAAATATAATTAATATTGATGACTATTAAATTAAAATTTATAAATATTTAAAAGTTAATCATATAAATATTAAAAAATTATATTAATACAATAAAAACTTACAAAGATTTTGCTGGCTTTCTCTTAACTATTTAAAACTTTCTGAGGTTTTTTTTAAAAAACGTACAATAGATTTTATCGGTTAAGGGTGTACAAGGGTATATAAATTCTTCTCGCCTCCCTTGTTGCTGTTGATATGGCCAATAAATAAGTGCTTTATCTGATTGTAACCTAATGTGTGCATGCTTTTATGATACCCATCTTTACCCCATTATTACTGGGTATACCGATTGAGGTATTGCACTCGTGAATCTGAGCCGGACGGCCCAGCGACCGACAAATAAATTCCGCGACTCTATAGAAAAGTAAAAAAAAAACAGAGAAGAACAACTTGGCAAAGCAGAGGCATTCTATCAAAGCGGATCATTAATCTATATGCGAGCTGTTGTATGACTGCCAGACACAGTTGTGCCCATCCCATCCCAGCCTGGAGCTGTAGCTGTTTCTCATCTAGAATTTTCATTTCTTTTTGTTTTATATAAATATGTACATATGTATGTGTGTGTATATATTTATGGCCCGTGACTGATAACCGAGCGCCTTTGACAGCTCAACTTTGCTGGCTACTTGTGTCATATCAACAAGCAGAGCGACCTATAATATATATGTATATACAAAAATATGTATACATATATGATATAAATGTGTATACTTGTAGTCACTAGCTTGCCGCCAGTTGCTACTGAGCTCCGGTATTCAGATACTGATAAGCGGGGCACTCGACGCTGTCGCCGCGCTTGGCAATATGATTGTTTGCCAAGCTGAAAGTGAGCTGATCAACAAATATGAGGCCTATGAGTGGTTCTATACAAAAAAAAATAGTACAGCTGTTGGCGTGTTCGCACATTACATACCCTAACAATAAACGATTAAAAAGATTATCTATGTTATAAATCTTTAAATCGCCAATCATAAATTTAAAAAAAATTAAAAGAAAACTTAATATATTTTGTTCATATTTTTATATACAAATTTTTAGTTAACAGAGGCTAATACAAATTTCTTAATAAACTCATCTAGCTAAAAGTTAGGGTATTTAGGTGTGCCTAACTGAATTACTCTCTATAACTCGCTTTCTCCCCTCTCTCTTTATTGTTTTTCAATATTTGCTATTGGCTTAGTGCTCCGTTTGTGGTCTTGTAGACGACTTTATGATTTACACAGATCAGAAAAAAGTGAAGAGTGTGTGAGAAAATGTAAACCAGCTTATCAAGATGATTTAAGTTTTGTTTTTAAAATACTTCAAGTGCGAAGTGTATTAAAACCATATTTATTTGCACAGTCAATAAAGGAGGCTCGACTGGGGCCTTTGTTTCGGTAACGAATTCTTAAAAATTCTTAAATTCCTAACTGATATTCCAATAATTGGCATGAACGTATTAATTTTTAAATTTAACATTATATTTCATATATTGTAATGTAATTTTACATATTTAGAGTTTTGTAAAAAACAATGTAACTTTAAATTTGCAATAAAGAAATTTTCATTTTTAATTCCATTGATAATACTTATTATATAGAAAATAATTTGAAAATTTATATAGTACTTGGTTAGCTCTTGATTCTCATATGTATTTTCAAAGAAAGAACAATTATGGAATTAGTTATCAACAATGCAAAACATCTAATGCCTAGAGAAATCAAATTTCTGGAAGTAGAATACACCCAAAGCTTTTTTCGCTAAAATGCTTAGGTAAATCTTAAGTACAGTCGCAATAATCAAGCTACAAATCTAAGGCACTTAACAAAAAAAAAACAAAATAAAATAAAACAAAAATATATATATGTATAACAAAAAACGAGCCTTTTAAAATTATATGCTGTTTATGTTCTTGTTTATGTGTGACACTCTTTATGTGTATAACAGCCATTAAACAATTAGAGCTGTATATATACACAAATTTGTACACGTATATAAATACGAGCACTAGAAGATTGATAACAGAATAGCCAGAAACAGAGCCCACAATACTGCGCATGCCCCATTTCTAGAATCGGAGAATGGGAGGCAGGCACGAGACATGGAACGAGCCGAACCGATCCCAGCCGAGCTGTAATCGGCGTAAATTGTTAACAATTTTGCTAAGGCAACTGCACACAACAGCAATAATAATAATAACAACAACATGCATAGTAATAATATTTAATAAACTTTATGTGTTTGCTGTGGGGCTCGCACAGCCGAACGAACGGCGACGATCGGCACCGGCAACAGAAATGCCGCCCAACGTTGACGTTGACGTTAACGTTGACAGCGACAGCGACGGTGACGCTAGCAGCGACGTTGGCAGCGACTGCGACTGCGACTGCTTGTTGAGTCGCCGCCCGACGTTGACTTCTATATCTACAACAAATAATATTAAGACAGTTAGTACGTGCTGAGAACATTATTTGAGGTTTAGTCAGTGTTTCGCACTGGGCGGTTATAATACATAGAGCACCGTGAGACAACCGGTGGTAAACCGTGAAGAAAGCGCCGGTGGGAGATCGAAGCTAACTTACAAAATACAAAATACACTATATCACTCTATATAAGAAAATGAGTTAGAAATTAGAATTTATTGAGATTAGCATATATTTATATATAGAGCAAAAGGTGTACACAAAGGACTGTGATAAGCATATAGAATAGAATAGAATAGAATACAATTGAAAAGCGGAAAAAGAAAATTCAATTGATTTGCATTATTTATTTACGTGGTTCAATTCGTTAACCCAACCACCTACCTACCAAATATATATATTCAAAGATATATATATATATCGTTAAAAAACATTTGCCGCCGTCTTTTGAGTGTCGTCTAAGCTATTTTCAATTTTAATTTGTGCAAATATTGAACTTTACTTAAGTGTGTGAGAGTGTCTGTGTATGTGTGTGTGTGTATAAATACAAAAACAACAAAAAAATACAACAAAATACGCGCCCAGAGCAATTTGTGAGAAAACAAAATTTGCACCGAGTGTGAAGGATTTTCAAATATTTGCCCATTGTCGCGTCTTTTAATCTCTACGACGAAACTTAATTCAGTGTATAATATTATCGAGGAATTAACTAATCCAATGTACGCCTCAATGCTGCCCAGTTTATTAAATATGAAAACCGAAAATTTAACAAATTCGGGCTACGACGATGCATTCCTCTTGGAGGAGAATATTTTACAAATGATGGGTGAGTTTAACTGGAAATGTAGTTTAACCAAAATGAAGGATATCTCAGAAAAATATTCGTAATCTAGCATTGAGAAATTGAGCAATATCGAGTAAACCATATAACCATATATTGAATATTTATTGTGCAAAGTCAAGTTGCCGATATAGCTTATCGTGATATATATCTCAGATTTTATATCTACACATATGCATGTATTGGGCCAATAGACTTCATGGTTAACTTGTATGAGCTTATCTACGTATGCACTGAGAGAAAAGTGGTTACTTTAGCCAGTTAAGCAGCACACAAGTCGTTTACCTATACTGATTATTTAATATTTGTATAGCCTGATTTGTTTTCCAAAAAAATTTTATAAAATCTGTACCAATATTCAAGAAAGAGTCTCATATTTATATTTTTTATAATTTTTTTATAGCATACTTTTGGTATATAGGATTTGAAGTAGTTACCACGGTGCAGTCGCACTCTAATTATCTTAGCCAAAAACATATATTTTAATAAGAAATAACAGCTGTTATCAGTTTGCTATAGATTAAACACCATTGCAGAAAGTGAATATATATATCTGTATAAACACTTACGCGTTTTCAGAGAACTCCTAAAATCTATGAAAAACAAAAAAAAATTTCTTCAAGGAAAAACTGATTTTCGATTGATCGTTTCTATAAATATAACGCTCCAATTTTGATAACACACTACTTATAATAAAAAATTGAGTTTGCTCAAAACAAACAAGTTCTACATATAAAAAAAATGTTTTATTTGATCATTAGTTCTTGTGGCAGCTATGATTTATTACTACAACAAATATGTTTATAGAAATAGATTTAAAACTGAACAATATTTTTTTATTTAATAATACTAATAAATAATAAATTGTATAGTGTGAGAGAGGTCGCTTTTTCACATTTCGTGACCATATTTAATACCCTCTTTATGGGTATAGAAATATGAAAAACTTAACAATATCTGAATTATAAAGAACTGATAAATAATAAATGCTTAAATGAAAATCATATCATAAAAAATTAAGTAGTATATGAATTTAAAGAGCATTCAAACTTCATTATACTATTAATAACTTTGCATCTATCATTAATTTCTTGTTTTTTTGTTTATTGTTTTTTTTTTTTGGTAATTTGCTTGCGCACATTCGCTTCATTCTGATAAGATACATTTTAATAACGCGTGTTTTGACAAAAATCCAAAAATAACTAATATATTTGCTTCTAAAGCACAATATCACGCGATTACTAAAGAATGCATATTTGTTATTATATAAAACAAATGATGTATGTTAAAAATACCTATGCAAAATGGTACATCTGATCCCATATCAGTAAAAATGTTCGTATTATTCGTATATTTTATTTGCCATGCAAGTTTTATCAGATTTGTTTTTAGCTTAGCCCCATATGATTAGGTGAGCTTTATTGCAGTGCTTATCAAAGATAAGGATCTTGCATTTACATAGAACCTATTCTATAGTGATTAGATTTTGTTCCCAACACTCATAAAAAGCGAAAGCGAACAACAAAAATTATTATTCTTCGTTGTTGGGGGTTTGTTTTTATGTGGCGCATTTAATCATTTAATCAGCTGGCATCAGCTGTATAGTTAGGATTTGCTAAAATAAAAAAATAAAAGCGGGATTTTCGATTATTTGCTCATCGGATATCATCATTCTATACAAGTTTTTGCCTATTAACTAATCTTTCATGTATTTAAAATGTTTGTATAAAAAACCCATTAAACAACAATTAATTGTATAAATTCTAATATATCGCGTAAAAATAGTAACTACATTGACTTAGGTTGCTTAAAAATTAAATGACAAAATACTTAAATATATTTTTAAACTTTGTTATTCAAAATTTCAAAATGAAATATATAAAATTTAGATACTGAATTCTACAAGAAATTTTCATTATTATCTTAAATAATGTTTATAGTTATTTATACGATTTAAAAAAGTTTGTACGCTCAATATTTAACTAGAAAGTATTTTTGAGTATCTCAACTTTTCGAGGTTAGAGTATATGAACGTTAGTTTATCATTTATGGGTTAATTATTTTGTTTTGATTGGCATTTTACACATGAATGCTTTAATTAATTATAAATTGCAACAATAACCAATACGAATACGTCAAATTATTGATAGCACTTCCCGCGCCTTGTCCCCCGCCTGTTCCAAGGCGATAAGTACCGTATACTCGTTTGTAATCAAAACGATTCCCGCCCAACAACTATTTAAACTACACGTGTTATTTGTATTCGTATTCGTAGTTAATTTCTTGTAATTATTCAGCTACCTAATAAAATAATCAATAGGTTGGCTGTTTGCAGTGATCCAACCGGAAATACTAGACATGTCTACACACACACACACACACACACACACACACACACACACACACACACAGATACAGATACACACGCACACACCGCACTAAAATGGCGCATTTGAGTAGTTAAAAGAGGGGCACTTGAACTTAAGACACACTCAGAATACTAGCGTAATTAGTTATTGATAACAATTGTCAAAAGGAAATTTAAAAATCCCAAAACCACGCACTTTGGAGAGGTTTCATAATTAAAACTGATAACGCGAAGAAACAATGCCAGGAGCAATAATAAGTTGTAGCTAACTGTTTAATCACAAATCATCACAACGATAAACTGCTTTTGAAGTATGTGAAATACATAGCGAGAAAATATTTAGAGAATATTTAGAGAGATTTAAAGTTTAGAAATATATAAGTGTTTAAGTATAAGTCACAGAGTCTTTTTCTTTAATAATATTTTTCTTTCAGTGTACCACTGCAACTTAAAGTTGTACAATTTTTTTTTTATTCAGCCTATCATAAAAACGTTAAGAATACTATCGATAACCAATACGACAAAAAGAATTAAATTTTGAACTTTGCACCTAATCATTCTGACTGCAAATCTATTTTTGGGGTAGGTCCAGCCAAACATTTCCACCTGAACAGGTTGTGCGCTTATCACGCTGAGAATTTGGTTCAGATTGTTTAAACAAACAATCATCGTGACTTGCCAAACATAATGAAAGCGATCACATAATCGTTGTCTATTTAAACAAAACAAGACTCAAAAGGTGTTGGCCGTAAAAAGATGAGAGATACCATATCGTATAGTTATGGAGGCTGGGCTTAATGGAAAAGCTTATTAGTTAATACGAGCAGCTGAGCGCTTAGAGAAGTCAAGTTCTAAATGTCGCCGTCATTGGCAGCGCGCAGTTCAAGGCAAAGACGTAATTTAATTGCACAGCCTCTATTTGGAGATACAAATGTATCTGAAACACGTTAGCGCCCAATTAAAAAAAGTCAAGACACTAAGACTGTAGCAAACATAGTTAATGGAAATTACACTTGACGAGATATTTTTCAGTTTTTTTATTTAGCAGGTTTTACTTACGAGGCGCCAGGTCTTTTGATAGCCGGACAGAGAGAGAGATACAGATACAGAAACAGATACAGATATAACGACAATAGCCTGCTTACATATCGTTATGCAAGTTATTAACAACAGCAGCAAATTCTATATGATTGGTCAGCTTACTTTGTAGCCGCTTTGACTTTTTGTTAATAACAATTTAATTGAGACGTTTTTAGCATATTAATTATAGACAATATGCGCGCAATTATTAGATATAAAGATAATGATAATTTCAATATAAAAAGTTAATTCTTATATTTAATTGGTTCAAGTCCGTTTAAAATAATCTTAACACAAGTTGCAACAACAGATAAAACATATTATATATATATATATATAAAATATATAAAACAAATGCATTAGCGTATTTGCTTTTCGCCAGCACTCGCTAAACGATCCAATATTTGATTGACCTATAACAATAAGTGCATGGGAATTTCCTCCCTTAACCACAGATACTTATCTATTTGGCTCTATTTCACAAAACGATCGGTTAAACCCTTTCACATCCGCTGATGATGTGATTTAAATATATATTTACCCATCTGCTGTATCTTTGATCGCCCGATCGTCATGGGTTCTCCAGCAAATGTCAACATTGACAAATCTTTCTAATATTTAGCACAAATAAACATTTCGCTGGGTTTTTGTTTTTTTGCATTGCAGCTAAGATAATATTCAAATAAATGATATGAGACAAAGTGGTGACAATGACGCGATTGTGCCCTTCGCATGGGTTCAAATCAAAATACCGGAATATACGCCGGGTCTGGGTATATATATATATATATATATATATATATATATATATATATAAATAATATATGTATATATGTATATGCACACAGTCATAGGTCAGGCAAATGTGCAACAATGTCTTTGCACTTGCAATTGGTTTTTACGATATAATTTGTTTTAACACCAAACAATATGATATATTAAGATAGTTCAATTTGGAAGTCTCCCTTTAAGGTGATGTGATGCTGATGAGGATCAGCATCTTTTTATAGATAGACTACTCAACGCAGATCTGTTAGTTGAAGGTCGCCTTATATTTGAACAGCCTGAATAACATCATCAGCTTTGAGATCTAATTGACATTGTACATTTATAAACACCATTTATAAATCGTAGAAAACTTTTCTCGACATTTTAATATTAATATAATCCACAAATATCGCTCCGATTCTTTTTTTATTATTCTACATAAACGTCACAAATATGTATCTAATAGATTATTTTGTATCTCATATACGTTTTATTTTTTAAATTTTGTATCCTACAGATACTTTTGCATCTTGCAGATACTTGTGTATTTCACAGATAGTATTAAATTTAAATGGTTTTTTTATATTACGATTACATTCTACATTCCGGATACAATATTTATAAGAAATTAGTATGACAAATTTTTCATTCTGAGATTCTTTACATACAAGCATATGTAGATTACCTTACAAAAATTCGTTGACTTTCCTGCTTGTTTTTACATGTGGTTATTCTTTAAACAAAGCCCAGTATTAAATATTCTAGACCGATTTGTCATTCATTATAGCTTAAAGTTTTTCAAAGCCCCAGCTTAATTATGTGTTTGTCTCATTACTTTACGATTTTTAATAGATTTTTGTAATTCTTCACAATACTTCGTAATTTATTGAACTTTTTTTATTTTTATGGCGAAGCTTGTGGCTCTAATGAGTCTTAAATAATTTTATCAGCTATATAATTTATAGGTATCTGTGTCTAACTTTTTAGATGCAGCACACTCCGTCAATTAGCTTGCTGACCTATGTAAGACCCGACTGAAAAGTTATTACGAACTTTCGTAATAAAAAAATAGTTAAATATATATGTTCTAAGTAATTGACTAATAGAATGTGCCTTATTTTCTTGTAATACCTATTTAAGAAAATAATACTCAAAAGCTGTTTGGCCGGAAAATAACAGAAAGCTAAACGAATCGTATTATTAGATAGTTGGTAATTACAAAACATTTGCAGTTCATAAAGGTGGATTGTGGATATGTACAGCAAGTGTTGCCAGATCGTTGCAATAGTTCTCCTCATCATGAACAGGCGACGTGGGCGTTGATAATACTTGGGTCATGACTAGCCTTTACCTTGCAATTGGAAACGTTTTTCCTGTGTGCTTTGTTCAGCATACCCAATGAATTTGATCTTTGGCACGCAATACCCAATGAATTGAACAAAAGGCAGCGATTTTTATTCTTGATATTGCACCGCTTGGGGTTGACTCATTTTTTAGTTTTTTTATAATCGCTGCGATTGTCAATTGCCTGGCCACATGCATGCTATGGTTCGTGCCCATTGCGTCCATGTGCAATTTCGATGTGCCCCAATATTTTCAGTTGATTCGATTTTGAATCGGGCATTTTGCGTCGCACTCGCCCTGCTCTGTTCGTTCTGCAGTTATCAGCAGCGATGTCATTAGGCACGTTATTGAAATGTAGTCGCTGTTGCGGCGATAACAGCTTAAATTAGTCGGCTGGGGGTTATGCGGGGTTACGAGGGGTTAAGAAACGGGCAGATTGCAGGCTATGAAATTACATAGCTAATGTGAGTTGTTTTCATTGCTGTCGCTGTTGTTGTTATGGATGAAATAAAACAAAAGCAATAGAAACAACTAAGCAATAATTGAAACCGATTTTGCAATGGCTATTTCTTATTATACACATCAGTGACAGTTATATATAATTATATGAGTAATATGTACCTATCGTATATGTATTGTTTTGAATTTAAATTGTTTCGCAATTTTTTATACGTACTTGCACTTGGCTGCAATAATCTAATTTATACAGATTTATTACATAGTCACAGTCGGTTTTAAAATGCTGTAATAATTGGAAAAATTGGAATAAATAGAAATTAAAATAAAATAAAAGATTTATTTATTTTGCATTTCTGCTTTCTTTTTTCTACTATTGAAATAGTTTTTTAACAATAATTAAAGTTTTATGTATCCGTTAGCCCTTAATAACGTCTTATTTGCCTCTTAATCATAGTATTTATAATTTGTCTCATTAAGTACTTGTACTTGTTTTATGGCTTGCCATACGGCTGTTATTGCTCTTACTGAAGTAATTATATTCTTCGATGTATGTTAATTTAGTACGTCGATGGAAGTATCAATAAAATACTAATCAATACAAATTTTAGAATTTTTCCATTCATTCCCTATATTAAATTATATACACAAAATATGAATTAAATAATTCGATGAACGTTTCTAAAAAAAAACTTATTTTAAATAAAAAATCGATAAAACAAAACAAATAATATATCTTATTATGGAATTCGTGGATGATTATAATTTTTAATCGAATTTCATTAAATTCGAAATGAATTTATCTTAATTTCCATAGTTGCCAATGAGTTTTTGTTTTTTATATAGCTTGTACATATTATATATATTCTCATTGTATCATAGAAATATATTTGTCAAAATCTATTTTATACATGGGCAACCAATTTGACAATATTGTTTAAGATCAGACAGCTGCATGGAATATTTAAGTTGACTTACCTTCCATTATACCTTTTTCTTGTGGATTACACAACCTGTAGTGCATCATAACATAGATATTACCCATGTAAATAAATAAATAATCTTATATATAGTAAATTATTATCAGTTCAAATTGATATCTGAGTTATGTAAACTATTATTACTACCGGATATTTAATGTTGGGTCAGAAATGACATTGAGTTCATGCTCAAGTACACATACAACATGCAAATCATTCACAAAATATTTGATAAACACTTTTTAGAGAAATTCATGAATGTGGGTAATTATGTTGTACCCATGGAATAATAATAATTAAACAAATAATACGGGTAACAGTTTTTGTTATATTTATTCCCATGCTATATTCTGTAAACGAATTGGCATTTTCATAGATCTCTCTATTTTAGAATCTTTAATATTATGTTCAAATTTATATTTAGGAAAAAAACCAAACAACAAATTATCTAAAAATAAAATGAAAATTGCGTAGTTCGTGCAAAGTTTGTTTTCAGGCAAACGCAGAAACAAACACACAAAATCATATAGTATTCATCCTTCGAGAAACCAAACAAATCTCTCGATCTGTATATAGACATGTGCCACATACTACTATTTTATAAGATATTGACAGAGATGCATCTATTATGCACTGCATTTATTTATATCATCCTACAGTGTAATGCATTGGGCAGATTTCTGGAATATAAATTTCTTTTCTTTAGTATTTCCAATATGCTTATATCAATTAATCTATTTGAGGATTTTCATAACCTCAGAAAATTAATATGGTCTGAGCCTGATAAATAATCGAATAAATCAACACCTTTCATTTTTATGTAGAATACTTGTGCATTTAATTTTCTTGGCTAATAATTTTTGATACAAAAGTAAACACGCCATTAAAAAAATCAAGTTCAATTGTACCAGCTAATAATGGTCAAATTGAAAATACTCTAGATAAATTCATAAACTCTGGATATAAGTAATAAATATAATAAAATTCTATTAAGCTACCCGCTAGAAGAAAATATAAAAAACCTAAATATAAACCCAAAATAGTCCAACAAAAAAACAAAAGAACGAAAGCATAACGCACACGCGTCTAAAATTTAAACTATATGTACTATCTATATTTAGTTGTCTTTTCAGCGTATTTCGGGGGCTCGACCCGCACGCAGAATAAATGAATAAAATGAACAGAGTGGAGCTCTGTTTAATAATAAATACATCCGTTATACAGAAAACGAACTAATTTATAGCACAACGCCATCGCTGAACAAACAACGAAATTCTAATATCACTTGTTGCGCTTATCAGTTTCTTTTTTTATGGATTGGCAATAAAATAACCGCGCAAAATGCAAACAAATAAAACCAGAAAAGAAAGAAATTGCTAATCCAAACGTCGCGGCGAAGGGGTGAACATTTTTAATCTCAGATTACGCATAGATTAAGCAACAACAACGAACTGAGAAGAAGACAGCAGCAACAACAAACAACAACAGCAACAAGTTCTCGCTTTACAAAACTAACGGTGACGCGGCATATCAACAAAACAAAATTGAACTCTAACGATGACGCTGCACAAATTTACGCGCCCCACTGATTCGCTAGCGAGAATCAACAACAACGAGTTGGCAACTCTCGCAGAGAGCGACAAACACGCTGCACGAGCGATTTTATGGCACAGCCAAAGTAATTTATAGCAACATAATATGAAATAAAAACGAAATTGCCTTTTTTCTTTTGGATAATTGAACACACAAAAAATAAAGCAAAATGGGTTTCTTTATAAAAACAATTAGAATTATCGAAAGGAGTCGACTAGAATATACCCTGAAAGTAATGAAAACCTGCATATCTCGCATATGGTCATATGGTCATATTCTTGAATGATACACCTTCTTAGACTCGGAATAATCTAATCTATCGATTCAGGTGCCCTACCCCTGCTCACCTTCATCCCAAAAGTCAGGTAGCGTTACGAGTGTGTCTGTGATGTTGGAGAAAAATTTTGCATTATTGTTATTTTCGCCCTTGAAAGCATGCAATAGAATTTTAACATTTTGATACATTTTTTGTCGGCCCTTGGAGGATTCTATTCGCTTGGTATAGGTCTGCATTAGAAATATTGCACGGGCGGCCCAAATTTGTTACCTTGCAAGTATGCAATGGAATTTGCACTTTTTACAAAAATATTTGTCGACCTCCTGATGGTTCTGTTTGCCTGGTATTTCAGCTAAGATTGATAAGGGAAATCTTGCAATTAACTTCCCAAAAAATTCCCGAAAGTAATAAAACCGAATTTGTGTACTTTTTCAAATTTATCTTAAAACCGTAGTGAAATAGGTTTTATTTATCATCTATTTTTATTTATTAAAAAATATTTGTACAAGAGGCATTTATAACATTTCTGAAGCTCATCTTGGAAACCTAAGGTATACATTTTTTAAGTATTATCTAAATAAATACATGCTTACCAAACGTTTTTTCGCATCCCCGCCATTTCACTTCTTCTTGGCAGATTTCTCCAAAATACCTGTTACATATTTTTGCACACACCATTATACCCTTTTTACTTCTGTTCAATGGGTGCACGGAATTCAAATAAAGCAAAATGGGTTTCTTAAGAAAAACAAAGAAAAAATACGATTTTTGTTGTCTACTTTTAATTTTCTTATAGTTCTCATCAGACTGCTAACTTTAAAACTGAAGTGTGGAGTATTGTATTTCGAGTGCAATCATTAACATCTTTTTGTATTCGGCAATTAGCGGTTGTAAATGGGTGGGTTAGCTCTGGTTAGGCGTGAAAAGGGTGTTAATTGCAGGTGTCTGTCGAATGATGTAATTAATGTCTGCGAATTATTTGAGCTAATGTGTGTATTTTAGTAATTATCAAATGTATATTAGATAGAACAGAGCTAATAAGCGTAGCAAACATGGGCTGCAACTTTGTTGAAAGTGAATCAAAGTGCTGCATCTAAATTAATTGCAGCTCTTTTTTTAATATTTCACATGTTTATTAAATTGGTTTTATTTCTTAAATAAATTTCGAGATATATTTTATACATATATGTATATACATATAACTTATTTATAAATTATTGTTTGCTCACATAATATTCATACATAATATTCCACAGTCCCCAATGCATACATTAAAAGAATAGGCGACTTAGTTGTTTTTTATTTTACTCTGGCAGCTTTTCTTTGTGTTATTCTGGTTCTTTTTCTCTGTGTCTATTTCTCGCACACATACAAACACACGCACACACACACAACTGCTCAATTTAAAGCCGGCTTTTTTGTATTTATTTATTTGTTTATGTGCTGTGGTTTCTCGTTTGCTTTGCGTTGTCTTCGAAATTAAATTTCTATACCTGTATGTGTGACGGTGTAGCTCCCTCTTTGTCTCGCTCTCTCTCTCTCTGTGCATGCATGCATTCGTGTGTGCTCCAAGTCTGGTTTTGGGCTCTCTGAGAGCGACAAAAATAATATGTACGTATGCAAACACGCAGTGAGAATTGATTTAAGCGTCGATTAACGCACACAGTGACACACATGAACAGTCAACGCAGAGCGAAAGCCAAGACAACATACGATATGGATATGGGGCAGCGTAGCGAGCAGCATTAGCAGAAGCTTGGCGTCTGTGCGCTCAGTAATATATTTTGTGTCGTCGTCGCTTCGTGTTTTCATTAATCAGTAGCACTAAAATGGTGCGCAAGTCCGGTAGAGTTAAAATTCCTACTAGTCGCGACGTTGGCAGCATTCTGTTGCGTGGCAGCAAAGACGCTGCCAGCGATGGGCGTGTTAACGATGGGGCGGCAATAGTCAGACGACGTCAACGGCAACGACGACGGCGACGGGACAGCAGCGCCAGCAATTCAGCAACAAGTGATGGTGTGTGTGTGTGTGTGTGTTTTCTTGTTATTATTTGTGTTATTGCGCGATTTGTTAGTGTTTTTTTTGTTTCATTTAAATATACATATGTATATAGTATATACCTTTAATTGAATGTTTTCTAGTACACGGTTATTTAAAATTGATTCCACAGCAATTGTTTCTGCTTGTAAACATTGCGACAAAGTATACGCGCATTTTGCACAGCGACGGCAAAGAAAGTTAAGCTTAACAAACTGTCAAAACTATTTTTGAGTTGCTTTAACTGTTGCGCAGTTGCTCTTAAGCTGCTGCTGCTGCAGTGAGTGCACTTACATATATATTGATAGTGCTTGCCAAACTGTTGTTGGTTTTGGTTATTTGACACTTTTAATATTCACTTGGCATTTGTGCAAGCACATTTATATGTCAATATTTACTTTACAATTGCAGCTAAACAAGCATATGCCCAGAGCTTTCCCAACTGTACAATTTGTAGATTGCTTTGTGTATGCAAATCAATTGAAAACTATCAAGCGAGCTTCTTAAACTGTAAATCAGTGCTCGGCACAGCACAACGGCAGTGTTTGTCAAACTGTAATCAAGCTGGATGGGGGCAAATTAAATAAACACTTTTTTTTTCAAATTGAATGAGCTGTTTAAAAAATATTTTTATAATTTTTGTTTTAGTATTTTGATTTTAGTATATGATTTCATTAATTTAATTTCTATTGTTCTCTTTGTAATGTTCAATTGATTTTGTTCATAAAACGCATCCTTTTTTCTTTTACACAGAATCGGCGGATAGTCACATAATGCACGCGGAGGCGCTGCCCGTTGGTCATCCGGCCGGGTCGCCCATTGGCCATGCGCTGAGTCCCAACGGGGTTGGCCTCGGTTTAAGCAACAGCAGCAACCAGAGCAGCGAGAACTTTACGCTCTGCAATGGCAACAGCAATGCCAGCAACAACAACAACAATATGTACTCACCCAACAACAATGGCAGCAGCAGCAGCAATAACCAACAGCAGCAGCAGCAACAACAGCAGCAGCAGCAAATACAACAGCAGCAGCAGCAACAACAATCGCCCACAGTTTGCGCAATCTGCGGAGATCGGGCAACGGGCAAACATTACGGCGCCTCCAGCTGTGATGGCTGCAAAGGCTTCTTCAGGCGCAGCGTGCGAAAAAATCATCAGTATACCTGCAGGTGAGTGAGACGAGAGGAAGACACGCGATATATAAACCGGTCTTGAACATGGTCTCAAATCCCTTGCAGATTCTCGCGCATCTGCGTCGTGGACAAGGATAAGCGCAATCAATGTCGCTATTGTCGGCTGCGCAAGTGCTTCAAGGCGGGCATGAAGAAGGAGGCGGTGCAAAATGAGCGGGATCGCATCAGCTGCCGACGCACCTCCAACGATGATCCCGATCCGGGCAATGGCCTCTCGGTTGTCTCCCTGGTCAAGGCGGAGAACGAGTCGCGACAATCGAAGGCCGGCGCTGCGATGGAGCCGAACATCAATGAGGATCTCTCGACGAAACAGTTTGCCAGCATCAACGATGTCTGCGAGTCGATGAAACAGCAGCTGCTCACCCTCGTCGAGTGGGCCAAACAGATACCAGCCTTCAACGAACTCCAGCTGGACGATCAGGTCGCCCTGCTGCGCGCCCACGCCGGGGAGCATCTGCTCCTGGGCCTCTCGCGTCGCTCCATGCATCTGAAGGATGTGCTGCTGCTCAGCAACAACTGTGTCATCACCAGACACTGTCCGGGTGAGAGCGCACGATGCAAAACGCTTAATTGCTTCCTTAGCTAATCGCATTCTTTGATCCACAGATCCACATGTCTCACCCAATTTGGATATATCGCGTATTGGCGCGCGCATCATTGATGAACTAGTGGTCGTCATGAAGGATGTCGGCATCGATGACACCGAATTCGCCTGCATCAAGGCGTTGGTCTTCTTTGATCCCAGTAAGTGGAACAACTACATTAGTGGATATTAGCCGGGCTTCTTATTTTTCCCTTAATTTTTGGATTTTTTTTTACAATTTTTATAATTGTTACTAAAGGTTTTCCTTCCTTTTCGCACTCCAGATGCCAAGGGTCTTAATGAGCCGCATCGCATTAAATCGTTGCGCCATCAGATACTCAACAATCTGGAGGATTACATCTCGGATCGACAGTACGAGTCGCGTGGTCGCTTTGGCGAGATCCTGCTCATCCTGCCGGTGCTGCAGTCGATTACCTGGCAGAT
The DNA here is from genome assembly GCA_004149465.1 of Drosophila nigromelanica. Classification (NCBI taxonomy): domain Eukaryota; kingdom Metazoa; phylum Arthropoda; class Insecta; order Diptera; family Drosophilidae; genus Drosophila; species Drosophila nigromelanica. Next base: position 28,592 of record SCDS01000648.1, read on the forward strand.
GATCGAACAAATACAGTTTGCCAAAATCTTTGGCGTTGCGCACATTGATTCGCTGCTGCAGGAGATGCTCCTCGGTGGTGAGTAAAAAAAATTGTGAAAGTTAAATTAAATAATAAATTTATGAAATTCAATTTGTGAACAGGTGAGTTGGCTGACAATTCGCTGCCGCTGTCGCCGCCGAATCAGTCAAACGATTATCAGAGTCCCACGCACGGCGGCAATCTGGATGGCAGCCAGGTGAGCTCCACGCTCGACACGCTGGCCACGGCGACGGGCGGCACACATGGCCTGGATCTGGAAGTGCAGCACATACAAGCTATGATCGAGGCCAACAATGCGGAGGACACGTTCCGTGCGTTTGCGGCCAGCAATGCTGCAACAGCTGCGGCTGCCGCAGCTGCCACGCCCGCGGCTTCCGTCACGCCCCCGCTGAGCAGCGCCGCCTGCAGTCCCAAGTCTCAGGAGAATGCGTATATGGATGCGGCGGCAGCGGCCCGTCAGTACAGTGTCCAGCACAAGAGCCAGCTAATGCACAGTCCGCAGCGAGTGCATCCCTACCAAAGAGTGCCAACGTCGCCGGTCGATGCCGGGCTGGGGATGCGCAATCCGGCGGACATCACGCTTAACGAATACAATCGCAGCGACGGCAACAGCTCCGACGAGTTGTTGCGTCGCACGCCCCTCAAGATACGCGCCCCGGAACTGCTGGCGCCCACCTATGCGATGGGTGCGTCCACAACTTGATATATATTTGACTCGATCCGAACTAATCTTGTACTATCTATTCTATTTTGCAGAGCCATGTCGCATGACGCTCAAACAGGAGCCCGAAACGGGCTACTAAACTGGTGCAATAAGCTTAGCTACCACGTAAACACACACACACACACACATTACTCCACCGCCCACTCACCCTCCCCGTTTCCTGCCGTCAACTCACCTAAACAGGCCCCTTCTTGCTAGCTGCTAAGTGCTAAAAACAAAAAAAAAACTTACTTAATTGTTATTGCCTTGAACTTTTTGATACCGTTTTTATTAGACTTTTAAGTAGGTATTTTGGAAATTGTTGCTTAATTTGTAAAACACGCAATTGCAATCTATTTTTGTATTTTATTATGATATATACATATACATATACATATTTTTTTAAATGAAAACAATGAAGTCAAAGGATTTGCTCAAAAGTTTAAACTAATATTTAGCACGTACTGTTGTCAGTTTGTTGGTTATCTATATAATATATATATATATATATAGATATATATATATATATATATATATATATCTATATATATATACGTATGCATATGTATGTGAG
>SCDS01000648.1:29986-40205 GCA_004149465.1 Drosophila nigromelanica
AAATATATATATATATATATATATAAATAAATATATATATATGCATGTATATATGCAATACATTGTTTTAGGTTAGGGTGTTGTTTAGTCGTATCAAATATATAAGTACGTTTAATGCTTAGTTGATGAAAACTGAAGAACTATTTTTATATGAAAATATATATATACGCATATGTATAAAATACAAAATAATTTCAAGTGGCTGAGTGAATAAAAAAAACAACAAAATATACAAAAGAATTGTAATTTAAAAACAATTAAAAACAAAACACAACATATTTTTCATTTCTTATTTATATATGTGATGTAGCATTAAATTTGATATATTCTTTAAAAAAAAAGGCTTAAAGCTTGGACAAGCATTTAAACAACGAAAAAGCAAACTTTTAAGCCATTCAAATCTAATTTACACTGGTTTAAATAACGCGCGCACCCGATTGCAAGTCTGGTAATTAGCATATGTTGATAAAAGTATTGCTAACAGTTCATTTGAGCAGCGTACCACAAACCTATCGATATAAATTCATCGCATTTAAAATCGACAAGCCTACACAACACTCACAGCTGACAACCAACCCAACACTATTATTTAATGTCATTTCATCTTTCGTTGTGCGCATTAAAGTGAGCTGGTAGCAGACCAGTAAAAGCAAATAATATCTGCTAAAGCAGACAGCAGCTTCAGAAATTATTAAAATTTATAGAAGATACCAATCTTACTTAAAAATCTCCGAAACCAAATCACAGTGCAACAGCTAACCCTTTGGCAAATATGTTTGGGCATAAATTCATAATATGCACGACATTGCTCCTGCTGTTGAGCAGCTCAGGTGAGTAAAGCTAAAACTACCCGAACTTTCGTCCGTCCCGCGTGACGCCTCCAAAAAAAACCTGTGCAACTCTTTGTTCAATTTACTTTTGCTTGTTCATCGCAATTTAATTTCTATTTTGTTTTTTTTTCTCTTGGCCTATTGGTCGTCTCGCTTGCACGCACGTAACCCGTTCGACGATATGATGTTGTTGCTGTTGCGGTTTTATCTACAAGGGCTGTTCAGCAACAACAAAACCAAATCGCATGTGGAATAATTAATACTTATTAAACGTATATGTGTTGATTTAGTAGCGCGTTGACATTTATCTGGTTTTATTGCGACACTTTTTGCGGTTAGTGCAGTTTAGGACAAAGCGCAAAGTAAAATCTAACAAGATGGTGGCTTAGTACCGCTGCAACAAAGACAAAGGCAAAGGCAAATTGCAGCCAGAGCTCCGCTTCAACGCTGTCTCCACTTTATGCGCTCACACACACACACACACACACACACTGCAGCCATGAGCTGTTGTATGTGTTGTATGCTGCGCTTATCTAACCAACAACAACAACTGCTCAGTTCTACCTGCATTGAGCATGGAAAACGGCAATGGAAACAGCAGATAAAGCAATTTGATTTCCTCTCTCGGCTTGTTCTGCCGGCAGTAGCATTATTCATCCGCTCCCGCTGCCGCATTACAAATATACTAACATGCAGGCATATTCAATTTCTCACTTCTATGTTCCCCTCTCTCTCTCTATGTCTTTCTACACTTTGTCGTCTTCTTTTGTGCCAGGCAGCCACTATATAATTATATTTGATTCACAACAACGTTTAAATTGTTATTTATTTAACTTATTTATTTGCCGCTGGCAACAGCAGCTTCCCTTCCCTCTTAGCCCACTTATCAGTTATCGTTTTGTGATATCATATATCACATACCCCCAAACAAATGTAATTGTTGGTTGTTTTTAAAAATGACCACTGCCCATTTGGGAAACTAACACAAACACAATTAATCTTTTTTATAATTTGCATCGTATTTATTGGCATATACAATTTTATATAATCTATATATAATGCTAGATAAATGCTAAACAAAATTCCAGAATATTATGTTTATGCAGATAATAAACATTTTAATCAAGTTTGTGTGTATCTGTGTACATGTACTGATTATTTTGACCATTAGTGTATACACTTCATTTAAAATGTTATTTTCTGTAAAGATCAATTATACAGGGTTTACGCTAATTATATACTTTAAAGTGGTTAAAAAAAACTAATAAATATTTCGAATCACGAATTTTAAAAACTCACAATTGTATAATGTAGATTTTTATTTTAAAAAGTTCTATTAATTCTGATTTCCATAAAATGAGCTTAACAAAATAAATAAATGTACATACATACGAATACATATGAATCTCATAACATTTTAACTTTATGGGTTTGTAGCTGAGGCTTCTTTTCGGATTTCTTATATATGTATGAATGATCATATCAATATAGTATATATGTATGTGTATATTTCAACAACTAATCTAACTCTATGTATGTATATGTTTGCATGCCTTCAACAAAGACGCAGAAAGTAGCCTATAATATAACACATTTATATATACTGATATATGTATAAACACATATATATGTTTCTTTATATATTCACGATTAGTTTCAACTGCGGAAAAATCAAAATACTTTTGTCTCAGTTGACGCGAATTTTGCTGATAAGATTTGTCCACATACATATGTACGTAAATATTCGCAAGAACAGTAAACAATTTTATCGATTGGGTTATAAATATACAAAATGGCTAAAACTAACCCGCTGAATTTGGGCCTGGTCAGTCATTGAAAGCAATGCGTCACAGACCTTTTCTAAATATCTCAGATCCTAAGCTCTAGCGTAATGACTGCTAATCAACTTGGACTTGTACAGTGGACACTCGCAAATCAAGACGCTTCAGTTTGGGAAGTGATTTTAAATTGGGGAAAGCTTATAATTTTTATAAGTACAAAATTTGGATGCAAATTAAAAAAAAAATTTACTTTATTTAAAGCTATTCAAACAAGTTTTTATATACAAAATGGGTTTAAAATGGAAGGAAAAAATATTTTTATCAGATAAAAAGTTAGAGTTTAAATTTTTTTAAAGCTATAATTTGTGTCCGTTCCCATTATAATATTTATTACGTAGCTTAACAACGCATTGTTGATAAAATAAAATATATCTAGTATATAACAAAGCACACGCAATTTTTGCAACTATCTAGCAGAACTTTGGTATATATAGTAAAGCTATGAGCTATATATTTCAGTAGTATTTAAGTAGTTTGGGATATGTTAATGATTTTCTCTTGGTAATAGAGTCAATGTTAACTATTTCATTTATGTGCGCTACAATTTGATCAAAGTTTGAAATATTCCATTGAGATACGCATATTTTTATGGAGTAAAAATTCAACAAAAATGCTAAAAGAAAATGGGGAAAGGCATTTCCTTTTAACTTTAATTAGACGCTAGTTTTACACACACACACACACACACACACACAATACTCTCGCATGCCCATGGCAAATAAATCTTATTAGCTGGTGCATTTGTTTTCCCGGAATTTTCCAAGTGACGCCTGTAAATTGTATTGGATGTCTGATGGCTGGTTTGTTTCTCGGGTTCTGTCTGTTTATTTGCTGTTTGCTGCCGCTTAACTTGCATTTAAAGGTCATCTTTGGGCCGTGTTTGCAGTGGCATTGAACTAGAAGGGGGCGTAACCGCAGCCAGCTGCAATGTGTGTGTGTCAGAGAGATAGATAAACAGGGATAGAAAGAAAGAGAGAGAGAGAGAGAGAAAGAGGGCTCAAGAAATACTTGAGCTTTGCCTACACAAGCAAATATATATGCATATATAATATAATTAAACCGCGTTGAGTCATTAACAAAAAAACAAAGCAAAGGGAAAAATAATATTTACAACGTTGCGAAATTGTTGACGATTTCTGTGGCTCTGGAGTGTAAACTTAACTCTATAGATATAAACTGCGAACAGCAACAAACAACTGCACTCAGCTTAGTTATTTTTATTTTCTTTTTCGAGACTGGGGCGTTTTTGCAACGCATTTTTATCGCTGGCTAAAGCAATAAGAGAACAAACAAGAAATGCAGAGTTCATTTTTAGAGAGTATCTATCAGTTGTTCCTGGCACATCATGTGCTTCGATAAATTCCATTTCGTTTTAATCGTAACCCCTTTTTTTACTCCAATTGGACAATAAAATTGTCACTTGTTGGTCAACGCTACACATTTTCTGGTTATTTTATTATCAGTTGTCGACTGAGCCAATATTTATATTATTCATCATTATGACTCAGTCGAGCAGTCGGAACGAAAACCGAAAGAGGGCTGACACAATACTGAAGTAAAATACAAAGCACGATCAAAATAATGGTATTCAACACGATAATTACATTAATGTTGACGATTCTGTATGGAACGGATAGCTAGAAAGCGAGCGCTTTGTTTTTATCCATATAATTAGTATTCTTAATTTAATTTTACATTTATATATTTGCATTTATTAACATATATCGTTTGATGTTATTAGCGTGCGTATATGGAGTATAGGGGAAACTTTTTAATAAAGCATTTAACAATTTGTTTATACTTAATAAAATATATTTCCTACCTATAGCTAATGCAGTTATTTAAAATGTTTTGTTCGTTGTATTACTTTAATCTACACTTATTTGAACTGAATAATAAAATGATTTTATTTCAGTTTTTCGAATCAGCTTAGAAAAACATGTTTCAAAACAATTTTAGTATTTGCGAAGAGCAGAGTGTCATAAGTGTAATGACCTGCTAATATCTGATAAACGCAACTCAGCCCATTTTGTGTCCCTTTAAACAATGGGCCAAAACACAATATTGACACACAGATAAGATCTTGTTGAGAAAAAACTGTGTTGCTTGCAAACAACTTTTAAATAAGCGTTTTTACATTTTTTCTTTTTTTTTCTTTTTTTTTTTGTTTTCTTTTATTTCTTACAGTTCTCTCGCAGTCGCAGTCTTTTAGCCTGAAAGATGTCGAGTTTCCCGAGCAGGAAAAGCCACTGACTTCGAGCAGCAGCAGCAGCTCTTCAACTTCCACAACAACTTCGACCACACCAAAACCAACCAGCTCGAGCTCTACAACAACCACATCAACAACAACGACAACCACCAGCACCACCACTGAGACACCAACAACCAGCACAACAACAGCTCCAGTGCCGACGACCACACACAAGCCACAGCCGTATCCGGAACCAACCGTTGGCACATGGAACTGCTCTTGCATCATGCTCAACATGGCAGCCCAGCTGAACTTTACCTACGAGACCAAGAGTGAGTACTCCGAGAGAGTCTTGTTCACTGGCATTTACATTAATTGATCCTCCCCCGCTCTCCCTCTTTAGGCGGCAGCATGACCAACGGCTTGTACAACTTGCCCAGCAATGCTTCGGTGGATCATTGCTACTGCAACAGCGAGACCACACAGTCCATGCAGCTGAATTGGGGTTCCGATGCCCAGCCGGAATCGTTGGTCATGCAGTTGGAGAACAAAAACAAATCCATTGCACTCACCCTGATCAAAGTTGTAATGACAGTGCCCACCGATGCCTTCCCCGATGCCAAGGGTGAGCGTTGATCGCAATATATATATGATTTGTTTAAATATTGTTGTATTACAGAGAATCAGACCGTTCAGCTGCTGCACACTAGCCAGAATACCGACTTCAAGACTCCCGAAAAGATGTCATACCACTGCACACGCGCCCAGAAGTTCAACATGACGGAGACCGTCAACGGCAACAACATCATCGGCACCATCAGCGTCAGTCACGTGCAGGTGGAGGCGTTCCGCAGCGCAAATGCCACCGGCTTCTCCACAGTGCACGACTGCGACAGCTCGGAGACCTCCGATGTGGTGCCCATTGCTGTCGGCATTGCCCTGGCCGCCTTGATCCTGGTTGTGCTCATTTCATATCTGTGTGCGCGTCGTCGTTCCACCTCGAGTGGCTACATGAGCTTCTAAGCAGCAACAACAGAGTAGGATATAGAAACGGGGACGAGAGAGAGAGAGAGAGAGGGAGAGAGCATAAAGTGCAGATAGGAAAAGATATATACATATAAATGATATGGAATACGAGTGTCCAGACAGAAGACAGACGTGTGTAGTTAGTGCGTTGTAATCCGAGAGAGTTGTAAGATTGATTTTGTAATTGGCAGGCTCTGTGCGAAAAGAAGAAATGGAAAAATGTAGGCATTTTGTTGTGTATCATAAAAATATCTGTAAACGGTTTTTGAAATTTAATATTTTTTTTTGTTTTGTTTTTGTCTAAATTTATAACGCGGTTTTAGAGCAAAACAAAGTGATGGAGTCGAAAGAAATATTATCAAACAAAAAGATCTATGTATATGTATGTGTGGGCGTGGCATTCTTATATATATCAATTATCTATAAAATCAGAATCTTTTATCACATTTAACACCTAACGGCAAAAACAATTTAAAAAATCACATGCATATTTAAACAATAGAACACATACCAACAAATATTACTCAATTAAACGCGTAATTTGTATGAGCGTGTCGAAAGGTGAAGAAAGAAATCGGTTCGTTCGATTACTTTAAAAAAGTCGAGAGTGAGGCAGGTAACGGTTACTACACGTAAACGACAACATTAACGTAAGTGGAAAGAAAACATTTTTAATAAAGCAAGAACATTGATTTTAAACTGTCAACCGTTAATTAATAAACAACAACAAATTATGTATTATTTGCCTTAAATAAACGATAAACCAAATTCAATTGGAATCTGATTGGAACAATAATAAATGATGTATGTAATTAGAGTATATTTTGTTCAAGCAGTGCTAGGCGCATTGCAACAAGCAATTGCAATTGACAAGTACAGTAATGGCTTGCAAACAATGAACGGTTCTATATATAAAAACCATATTTCATGTTTAATGAATGGAAAAATGTAAAATTAATTTTCTCAAAAATGTCAATTTAAGTTTTAAAAAGTTCTAATTTCCAACTTGCTGTATTTTAAGCATACATATTAGTTAATGTATATTATTCATTAGTGTATATTTAACTTTATTCGCCTAAATGGGCAACAAACTGTCCGCATTCATTTCCGCATCATCGTCGGAATCTTGGCTCTGCTGTGCGCGAAACATTCCGGTGCGAGGGCGTTCGGCTGGAGGACCCAGTGGATCCACATGCTGCTTAACTATGAACAAAAAAAGGGGGAAATCTTCAAGAAAAACTGATTTTGATTAGGTGATTTACCCGAGTAGGAGTTGCCGCTCTGCAGGAACTGATCGTTGGCCGAGACAATTGTCGCCGAGAGATCGCTGTGCTCCTCTGCTGATCGCAGTGCTGTTGAGTAGAGAAGATTAGCAGCTGTGCTGTGGTGACCCCGCAATGATTACCCACTCTTGAGGCGACTGCTGCCCCTGCCGGAGGTGGCCGAGGACAGACGCTGCTGCTGATACCGCTGTTCGTTCTGGCGCTCCTGCTGCTGCTTGTGCAGTCGGGCGTACTCCTGGCCGTAACGTTCGTGGAGCTCGTTCATGCCCAGCGACTTGGTCACCTGCATCAGCGCCCGCACGCAGGTGAGGTTGTCCGGGAAGCGGGCGTAGATCTTCTCGAACATGCCCAGGTACTGTTTGGGCGGCAGATACGAGTTGCGAAAGCAGCTGGCGATGCGCAGCATCAGATTGGGATCGTTCGGATCGGCAAGCACCGCGCGTTCGTAATAGTAGAGCGCCTTCTCGGTGGCCTGCAGCTTGATGTAGTAGGAGCCGATGGAGCTGGCGATGCTGATGTCGCTCATGTTGATCCGATACGCCTCGTTATAATATTGATTGGCCTCCTGGTGCTCCTGCCGCTGCTCGTACATGCTGCCCACCTTCTCGAACAGGCGCGAGTCAATGTCGGCGGCCGAGATGCCCAGCACCTGGAGATACGCCTGCAGGGCGCCCGTCGAGCTGCTCGCCTTGAAGCCGCTGTTGAGGCGTCGCTCCTGCAGCTTGGCCAGCTGGTAATAGACGTGACTGTGCTGCACCGAATGCGGCTCCATCAGCTGCGCCTTGAGCAGTCCAAACTGCTCCTCGGCTAGCTCAAAGTCCTGCTCCTGCAGCGCCAGCAAGCCCAGATTGTAGTTGGCCTCAAAGCTAGTCGGCTCCAAGTGCAAAGCACGCTGCAAGCGTTCCCTCGCCGCGCTCAGATTCTGGCTCTGCATGTCCACAATGCCGGCATTGATCAGCGCCAAAGCGCTCGTCTGTAGTGCTCCGATCTCCTGCAGCTGATTGAGACAGTGCGTGGCCATCTCCAGGTTGCCCAGCTGCAAGCGTTCCAAACGTGAGCAACGATTGAGAGACAATTTTTTGTTAACTCACATTGATGTAGATAAAGCTGAGATTGGTCAGCGCACTGGCGGTCATCGAACTCTCGGTCTTCCGATCATACATCTGCAGGGTCTCGATCGCCTGGTTGACATCGTTCTGGCGCAGATAGACGAGCGCCTTGTTTAGCTCCAGCTCGTTGGCCAGCCAGGAGAGGTTCGAGGTCCTGATCACCTCGATGCACCAGTTGTAGCCTGTCAAAAAGAGTTCCTAAGTAAGTTGTGATCAACTAAAAAATATCCAACAATCTAGTGGCGAAAGCAGACTCAAGCACGATAAATTAATATCGAAATTAGAAACATTTTAAGCTAAAAAAAATTAAAAAAAATATATATATAGCTTTTGGTATCACCATCATTGTAGTTCTCCTCGATGAGTGGTGAGAGCAGATCGACGATCATTGTAATGGAACGTTTCTCCGCATTCCGTCTCTGCTTGGTGTAAATCGCCAATTCGTCGCATTTGAGGGCCTGCAGCACGTAACGGTTTTTGGCATTGGCGGAGCTCCGCACGGGCTCGTTCACCTGCTCGTAAGAGCTGCTGCCCACCGAGGCATCGATGATGGCCACCTCGGCAGCATGATTGTTATCCCCAGCTGGCGCCTGATCAGTGATCGCGCCCATGCCCGTGGTCTGTTCGGCCTGCTGCTGCAAGCGGATGATGTTGTTCTCGTTCTCGAGATCACGTTCGGTTTCCTCGGGCTGCACGTCGCAGAGGCTGCGAAAGGTGCTCTTGATCTTCTCCACGTCGCCCAGGGCGTAGTAGCAGAGCAGCAGATGGATGCCACTGCGGATGTCCGCCCGCTCCGACATGATGAATTCAAAGCTGGACGCCGCATCCGCAAACTGGCCCATCCGCACGAACAGCATGCCGATATTCTCGGTGATCTTCAGGCGCAGCTGCTTCAGTGTGTTGGGCACGGAGTCCAACGCCATGCGATACATTTTGATGGCCTTCTTGTGCATGCCCATCTTGAAGTAGATGTTGCCCATGTTCAGCTTCAGCTGATTGACGTGCGGAAACATTTTGTTCTTGGTCATAATGTTGTACGTGTTCAAAGCCTCGATGTGCATGTCGTTGTGCTCGTACTGCTCCGCCAAATTGAAGAATACCTGCAAAAAAATATTCGATTCGAAAGTGAGAGTTTCTAACAATTTGCTTACTTAAAAACCATTCAAGTCTTCACTTGAGTTTAAGAGAATCGCAGAGAAGGGCGGCAGTTACCAGAAAGGGATAGAATGATTGAGATAGAGAGCGAAATCGCAAGTAAGTAAAAAAGCAAGTAAGAACGGTACAGTCGGGCGTTACCGACGGCGTTATACTCGTTGACGTTCTTCTTGGGTGACTTTAGCATTAAAACTGTGGGAGATTTGGAGGTCACCAGATATCTATCTTAAAAATTGTGGGAAATATTCACCTTTTATCGATTTGCGATTTGAGGTGTATCGATAGGTTATCGAATTGCCAGCCTCCTAGTGGGCGTGACACAAAAATCTTAACACTGAAGAGGATAACTACAAGTATATATCCAAAGTTTCAAGTCTCTATCTTCAATAGCGCCGAAAAAAGTTGCGTTCATCCGGACGGACAGTATGACGGACATTGCACAAACCCAATATACTAGTTTCACTTCGTGAACGAGTATAACAACATTAAATCCGAATCTGAAGGGGTCAAATTTTTTGTCAAAAATCGAGCCAAAATTGGCAAAAATTTTGACAAGTAAAGCTCTGAGATCCATAGCTCCCATATTTCAAACTTCCATAACTTTGTCGAAACTGAACCGATTTTCGTGTTCGATGGCATTTTGGTCATGTTTTGGCATCTAGATTGGTTCTGCATTTAAAATATATACATTTTTGAAAATACAATTTTTTTCATTTTTTTGTGAAAATATCATGTACTCCCCCCTTATTAATTTTCAAAAAAATTTTTTTTTCAAAATTTAGAT
>SCDS01000649.1:0-31608 GCA_004149465.1 Drosophila nigromelanica
GTGAGTGAGGCTCTTAAAAGTAACGCGAAAGAAATGCTGAGCACATCTCGAGGCAATTGGTAATGTGGCATTGAAGTTGCCACAAAAAAACTTTTGTGTACTCTCGGGGCAAGCTATAAGCTGGCACTGCTGTTGCTGCTGCATGCCGCATTACATAACGGTAACTGTAATGACTATAGCTCCTCAGGCTTAACACACACACAACACCCACCCACACACTCTCTCACCTTGTGAGAGGCAGCGTTTAATAATTAAATGCAAATGGCAGTTTTATAACCACATGAAAAGGGGGAAAACGGTTCGAGGGCTACGCGTTATAATCCGTTAACATTAACGCACCACGATAAAGTGGTAGGTCAGAAGGTGATTGAGCGGAGGGGGAGTTAAGTCGCGGCAGGTAAATGGTCAGGTAGTTTTATTGCGTATATTTGAAGAAGGGCTTTTAATTGAATGCGTGACTTGTTGGAACTTTTTATGATTTCCCCCACAATGGAGCAGCCCCATCCTCTTGCATCGTTCAGAGGCTACCGCAGCTTCTGCCGCAACCGTCAGGCGATAAATTTTGCGGCTGTCATGGTGTGTGTAAGTCGATTAAATAAAGTATCAAGTGGCTGGGCGTGTTCTGGTGTTTGCGGCAAGTTCATAACGCAACGGGGCCAAGATTAGATTAGGTTTGTGTGGATCCTGATATTAATTACACAAATTGTATTGATTAACATTTTTAATTAGCTAATTACAACGCTTAACTGGCAGTTGGGCGATAGAATTTCATTTTATGCTAAAAGTGGGAAAACTGAGCAACAAGACGAGTCCAGTTAAAGTTGAATTTGAGAGCATTTAGAACTTGATCGAGTGAAACAAGAATGCAAATTGAGAATCAACAATTATGTAAATATTCCGTTTACTTTATAGGAACATTTATTGATAAAATATTGTTATACCAAAAGCTCAGTGCTTAAATTCTTGATTCTTGATTTGCATTTCAGTAAAAATATTACATTTTTGGTAATTTGAATTGTAAAGATTATAATATTACATTTCTTTCATTTTGGATTTGTTTTACCAAAATCAATTACATCAAAAAACTACCCTATCATAATTTTTAAATTAAAATTTAATCTATATATTTTTGCTAATTTTCACACATATTTTTCTATATATTTGCAGGTGAGTTACATGACCAAGAAAATCGAGAAAACAAATTCTTCAGCTAAGTATAAGCTTAAATAACGTTTCTCAGCTGTTTTTCCTTAAGGCAAACCTTAAACAAACAATTTGTTTCCTTTGTTTGCGTGTGTGTGGGGGGCATTAATCAAAATGTGTCCAAAGTCAGATACAGATTGGGTTGAGTGCAACTACCAATATATACGGTCTGCTGTGGCTGCTGTAATCAATTACACCATAGACAGTATTTTTCCATTCCTTTTTTTGCTACTCAAGTTTCTACTTTGCTTGGGTACTTCATAAAATGCCATGACAAAACGAAAACTATTTGCAATTTTCTGCTGCTGAGATTGCGACCGAGCCAAGCAAAGTTGAGTCGCGTATACTCGTAATCTAATGCCAGCCAGCAATGCGCTTATTTATGTTGCAAGTTGATAACCTGGTCAACAAGGCATTGTGCAGCGACCCCCTTTTAAGATATTTCCAGTGCTATTTTCTACAAAAATTTCAATTTGACAGAGCTTGTTGTTTGAATTGTTATTGTGTTTGTTGCAGCGATAAGCAGCGCTTGTGGCATGCCAACATTTTGGAAAACAATTTAAATTGAATTACTTAGCCGCACACACACGGCCACACAGCCAAATCCACACACATACCCGCGCTGCAATCAAAAATGTAGTTTTACTTTTTTCGTAGCCTACTTTTTTGGGCGTTATTTAAATTGCCATTTTTGATAGTTTTACATAACAATTGCATGTACATGTGTGTGCGAGTGTATGTGTCTTTGTGTGTTGGCTCTGAGCCAAAAGCGGAACAAAAAGAAAAATAAAATTACAGAAACCAAGCGACAACTGTTATCTGAAAAATGCCGAAAAATAAATACCCTTCAATTATTCAATATATTTTCTATATATCTCTTTATTCACTTTTTTGTGCTATGATTTCTGTGGCAGTTGTTTGGTGTAATTATTTACATACATATGTATAAATCGTCATTTTACAAATATGTATTTAGATATACTTTATGACATCGAAGATATCTTGTACTATGCACAAAACATTTCATGACAAAATAATAATACCCTGTGCAAGGCCATAAAAATGTGCACAAAAATTTACATTGCATAAAATGTGTAATTAAACAGCAGTCGGGGGTTTGTGTGTGTAGGCGGTGTCTGTGTGTGTGTGTGTGTGTGCGGTACTGTGGCAGAACTTATCCTTGAGCGGCGCAAACTTTACGCACTTTTCAATGCATTTTTTATGCGGCACGTGGACGCAGTCATGTGTGTCGCTGCTGCTGCTGCTGTTGATGTTGCTGCTGTGTGCATTTATCAGCTTACTGCGTCCTTGCACACAGTGCAGAAAAAAGCCATGAAAATCAACATCCGGCAGTAGCAGAAACAGCAGCAAGTGGCAAGTGCAAGGTCAACTTTGTTGAAGGACATGCCAGCAGCAGAAGCAGCAGCAGCAGGGAAGGGCTAACAGCACACGCCCATGCAGTCAACACACACACACAGAGACACGCACACAAAGTCCCGTTGGTTTGCTTAGTTGTATTTGTGTTTGCTGTATGTGTGGGTGCCGCCATATTGTGCGCATTGTTTGCTGTGGCCTGTTTCAATTCATTGCGTTTAGCATTTTGCGGTTCGACTGAAACAAGAAGAGACGCATCCGTTTTCTGGGAAAACTGTGTTGTCAAACGTCCTCTGACGAGTTGACAGCGGCATTTCAATCAAATCCCACACATATGCCACATGTTTGTGGCAGCCAGAGTTTGTTGCAAGCAAGCACAGTTCCCAGTAAATTCAATAAACTTGAGTTTAAGACATTAAGTGCAATAGAGGATTATGTAGAGTTTTTTTCTACTTTAATTTTTTTATAAAAAGATTTACTTGGAAGTTAGAATTGACAGAGAATTTCAGTAACACCTAAATTCTGTTAACATGGCTAACATGAGACCTAAATAGCATTGTGACTGAATGTTACTGTTAGATGAACATTTTATTTAACAGCTATGTTAACTACATGCGCTTATGTTAACTAGCAGCTGTTCATCATATTAAATAATTTATTGTTTATTTAATTAACTATTTTTATTTTAAATTTTACGAAATTCTTAATTGTCTAAGCCTCATTTAAAATATTCTTTCTTTCATTTCACAAAGCTTTAAGGCTGCAACAAGTGTGGCACACAAACAGCAAAGAACACAAAATAATTTGATGGCCATTTATCTAGGCTTGTTTGCGTTTTCCATTTCCGCCACTCACCCCTCTCACCACCTGCTTGCTACATTCGCTTCCCACTCCACACGTCACTCAAAACTGTGCATAATTTTCTACGCCACATAATTTAAATTGTTTGCTCGGTTTGTGGTCGGTAAATAATTCAAGGCTAATCTTTAAATTAAAATCTGCTGCATTAGGAACAAAGAATACAAATTCTTATAGTATATATGTTCTATATTTATATATATATGTATGTGTTTTCTTCAATTAATTTTTTTTCTTATCATTTTTGTTGCCTGCATTGTTAAAGCCAACAAATTTTATTTACTCACGTTGAGGCCGACGCGTTTTATTTTTATATAGTACATATATATATATACATATATATACATATAAATATATATATATTTTGCATAAAATTTGCCAACAACAAAATCCCGAAAAACTTTCTCTCTTTCTGCATGAAATATGCGAAGCTGCTTTCAACAATTTGCGTTGGAAATTTTCACAATGTTTGCCAGCTTCTGTGTGTGTATGTGTGTGTGTGTGTGTGCGCGCGAGTGTGAGAGGTGTGTGGGTGCTGCTCGGTTTATGTAATACCCAGCAAAAATTTGCACTCACTTAAATAGATGCCAGTGGCGTGTATAATTCAGCGCCCGCCGCAACCACCGCATCCTCCAACGACGTTCGCTTCACGTGTCAAACTAATGCAAAAAGTGTCACAGACTAGAAATTAAAAATTCAAATGAAAATGCGACAAGCCTAAGCCTAGGCCCGGGCCCAAATTAAGTGCTTCCGCCTAGGCAGCAAACAGCCCACTCTATTTTGCGCTCTCTCTAGTTTTATCTGTGTCTCTTTCACTCTACGTAATTCATTTTAATGCCAAGTTTGCCGGCTTGAGCATATTTTTGGTTTAAATTTTAATTTCCTGAAACTCAATGTCGACTTCCTGCCAAAAAGGACGCCCATTGTGCATCCTCTGGACGTGGCTCTAAGTACGCAGTTGATTGGGTTACGGCTTGTAAGGGGCTTACACACACACACACACACACACACACACACACACACGCACACGCGCACATGCACTATGTACGCATAGTATTGAAAAATACTCAAAAAGTACTCATTTCCTTGGGCGCTTTTTTACTTCATTGCCGGGTCTTGACAACGTACAACGTACAATTTTAATTAACCCTCTTCTTTGAGGTAGGCCAAAGGACTCGAGACAGACAAATACAGCTCCGACCTCTGCTAAAAGCTGGTCAAATAAAAAAGGGGAAAAAATACTAAATCACTGCCTCACAACCTTCAATATGTACATTTGTTCTTGCTTTATATACTGCCTATACTATGTTATATATCTTCTTTATAATTCTAAATATATATATATATATATATATATATATATATATATATATATATATTTGTTTAACTTTGCTTTGCGCTTTCCCTTTTTGCTGAGGCTCTTTGTGGTGTGGGTTTTCTTTGCGTTGCATAATTTTTTGGCCTGCGCTTTTTGTGGGTCTTCCCATTGCTTGTGCCTGAGCGTCTTATGAGTTTTATTTAAGGATTAAAAATGGTATCTTTGGATTGTACAGCAAAGAAAAGACGCTGAAGAAGCTTTTATTTTCGCATTAACTAAGCCTTAAACTTTAGATATATATTACTTGTGTTTGAAAAAGATACAAAAAAAAAACAAGTAAATCTATATGAAACGATGCAACTTTAAAAGTAACAAATTTAATAAAATAATTTCATAATTTATGTATAATGAAAATTTTCTAGAAATTCTTTCTGCAGATCTCTTTGTGTTTAGTTTTCTATCAACTTCTTATCAAAGTAGTTCTTCCAATTAAAATAATATTTATACTTTTAAATTAAGATGGTTGACAAATAATTTCCTGTGAATCTTTTGTGAAGGAGGAAACAAATAATTTGAAAATTCAATTAAATAATCAGAAAAGTTCGTCTTTTTTTTTATTCCCTAACCAGTAATTTTTCTTCCAATAATTCTTTGAATTGAGCACAAAAAGGAATTGCAATTTATTTTGCGCACAAGGCCAAAACATAAATTTGTTATGACCATATAAATATACCTTGAAGTATGCCCACAGGTCAACTCTCTCCTCCTCTCCCGCCCTCTCTCTCTGTTGCATCATTTGCGCTGATATTTTGCTGTTCTTTGTGGCTTTCAACTTTTCAATTATTCATTGGCGCCTTTGGTCAAGGTCAGTTCGGCAGGCAGCGTGCCTTGACCATAAAGTATGCAATAAAATGCAGTTGCAAACAGATTTTATGCCCTTGATATTGCGTGTTTTTCAGACCTTGAGCGAATTCTTTGCTTGACCTTGACTCTGCGTGTTTCACTTTTTCTCAGCACTGTCTGCTGTCATTATGATGATGATAATCATCATCATCATCATCGTCAGCGTCACCAGCGATTGTCATCAGCGTCAGCAGCAAGCATATTTTTCACATCTTCTAATGACTGTCAAAAGCGTTGAAATTTTCACAGATTTTCCGTGCTTGCCAATGGACAAAGTTTTTTGCGGTTAGTTTTGCATTTCGCTTATCAAATTGGACTTCTGCAAATTATAATGCCAGGACCCCACATGGGGTCTGTCACATATGTTTCCATCATCTCAATTTGGCCATTGTACAGCATTTGATTGCTGTTGGAGTTTTGCGTATCTTTGATTTGGATTTATTTGGGCACAGTTGGCAAAGTTTGTTTTGTGGCCAACAGACACGTGTTCTCCGACCAGCTTGGCCGGGCCTAATTACATTCCCGATATTCCCTAAGCCAAACAAATAGCTGTTCTCAAAGTTGTTGAAACACAGAAAAGAACTCAAATTCAATTAGATGGACAAAAGCAAATTAGTTGTCTCAGGAGTAGACAGATAACTTGTAATTGGCTATGGAAGTTACTTAGCATTGATTGATTGAGACTTAATTACCTTACGGAAAATGATACGAATGCTCAACGAAATGTTCGTGTAACAAGGATATTTATAAATGTCATGTGCGGTACAGAAATTTATATACAAATTTAATATAAATAGGGGTTGTCTTGGGAATATATTTGAAGTAATTTAAATAACAAGCTGTAAGCTGTACATATGTATTTGAAGACATTTATTTATACATTTGTATATTTCTTTGGTACCAGCAATTTTATTTATTTGTACTTTTCTTTAATTTTTATGCTTATTATACATTTTTTCGAAAGGAAAATTCAAATGTACTTTATGAGTGCTTACACTTGGCTTAAATCGATCACATGTCAATGAGAGGAATCTGGTTTTTGATAAATTATTTTATTTACTTTTAAATTGTAATGCTAGAGCAGTTACTTTTAAAAAGTTTCTATATGAATTATGTTACGAAAGTTTATTATTACTTGGTTGAAACGGTAAATGAAACTATCTTAAGGGTTGACATACGTTCTTTCCGTATCTGGCAACTATAACAAATAATGTAATTCTAACCTTGTGAAAGACTTCTCTAATTAATTAATTATAATTGTACCTTTTACCTAACCTAGTACAACCTAATATAACTTCATTTTTCTCATATTCTATATATTTTATCATATTGGTATTCAGCTTTGATCTACACAAATGCCTTGATATCTTGTTATCTTTTTGGCTCGTGAGATCATCGATTTTTCGCTATTTTTTTCGCGCTAGCATCTCGCCAATCTTCAGTCTGACTGACTGGGCTAATCCGCAATGTTTGTGAACGCATTTCCGCACACACATTTGCAACGTCAGCAAACGCGCGCGATGGAAGCGACGTCATCGTGCCACAAAACCGCCGCCTACAACAGCTGCCAAGATAAACACGAACAGTGAACGGCGAACGAATTTCCAGCAGGTCGCTAAATATGCTGACGATGTTGGCCAAGAAAACAAATGCGCCAAATAAAGAAGAAGCACTGCGAACCATAAACTATATATATTTTGGTTTTGGCTTTGGCTTTCGTAGTGACCTTCACCCAATGGTTATTTGCTACGCGTTTTTTGAGTGACGCGGAATTTTAATGAACTTCACCTTCAAGAAGAGGAGGCGCATTTGTTTTCAAAAATATTCTCTTAAGCTATTGTTGCTTTTTTTTTAGTCGCTCTTACATGTTAATGAACTTGTGGGTATTACGAGGTTGTCCAAAATAAATTATTTTTGGCTAGCCTGCTATTTTTATATGCTGTGCAACGTTTTTCTCGCCTCTATTTTATTTATATATTTCTTGATGATTATTTGTATAATAATTATTATGTTTTATGCATGTGACACATTGACTCACTAGAAGAGTATTTCGAGCTGTTTTCTATAAATATACCTGTGCGCCATGATTCATTTTAGCAATCCTTAAAAGAGAACTGCAAACTTTTTTTTTTTCAAATTTTTCCTCATTTTCTGGCGTTGTGACGTCAGCAAAACCTGTCGCATATAAATGTCGACCAACACATAATTCATATGTTTTATTTACTTGGCTTAAATTCTTTGATTGCCAAAGAATAATAAAAACACCAAAAGACAACTGAGCCAAAAACTTGTACAAATATTTTCGCATACAAACAACAAAAACTGAGTCAAGCAAACAACAAGAAATTTAGTTATTTTGTTTTTTGTCTCTAGTTTTTCTTCTTTTAACGACTCTACACAAACATATTTATGAAAATGACCAGGAAAAAAATATATAAATCAAAGCAGCTTGTGACGCTGCTGAAATCTGCGAATTGCCAACTTGTTTGATTGTTATAAACAAATTAATGCACAGTATTTGCGTAGAAAGTGGGCGTATTAAGCCTTTGCTTTTCGGAAGAAGAAAAAATGTCCCGATATTCAGAATTGAAAAGTAGCTTTAATATTTGTGTATTTGTGGTATCTTCATGCGTTGCTTGTGATTAATCTGTTTGCGAGTGCATCATTAATCATTGGCCTGATCAGTTGATGACATTCAGTCGCCAAATACAACTCTGTGTCTTGAGTAATGTAGCAGGCAGCTTTTGTTCTCATTCCTTGGTAACATCAATCATGCCCTAGCAGCTTGCCCTGGCGGTAAAAAAAAAAAACAGTGTTCTATGCTTGGCCTAAATTTATGATTATTATCGAGGACAACTCGGGATATTTGTGATGAAAATATTGTCATAAATAATTTCCTTTTAATTATGTCAATTTGGGGTGCAAAACTACGCATCGCTTGTCATCGAATTGGCTTCATTTATTATTTACTCTCGAGCGCTAGCAATTTGGCCACAAATAAACAACGGACAAGCAGCCGCATCTTTATCATCTCAACGCCATCATCATCATCATCATCATTATCATCACAGGCTGGCTGGCTGGCTGACCTTGCCGACTTCCGCTGTTGCCAAATATTATTGCCAATTTATCACATCTTAAAACAACTTTCGGGCCCAGCTGGGAATGTTTTTTGCAGTCAATGTTGCCATTGCCACTTCCGCTGCCAATTCGCAGCAATTTACGGTTTAGTCTGGCGCGTCCTGTTGCTGATAGAGAGGATCTGTCCGAATGTTACACAATTCCAAGGCCCAAATTTATGTGCCAACTAATTGCTCTGTGTGCCAGCGACAACACATGGCGTATGATTAATATGCCTCAGCTCTTATCACTTCTGCTACTTACATCTTCCTCTCTAGCTCGTGAAGCCTGTGACCTTCAGCTATTGATTGAAGTCTCAGGCAACGCCCTAGCTATGCATAGCAATAAGTATACACATAACTAATGAGTCCTGTGCCGAGGGCAGCACACGACGCACTTGGTATACTCTACAGCAAGTTCATCATAAATGCGCTAGTGAATACTTAGTGCTTGGAGGGAAGTTACCTCCCATAATTCAGTCGATTTTCATTTGTTTTCCAAATTTAGACTCTTAATATTTTATTCGTAATCGATTGCTCGTAATAAAATTTATATAAAATACCATCTTATTAATATAATACCAACTTATTCTCAGGTGGCTAATTTTTCGGTAAAAAATCATGCAAAAAATGAAACATTCTTTCTATAGCTTAAACTCGAATAATTTTTTCAAAGCTGAACCGATTTTCATGTTTGATAGCCTTTTAGTTATGGTTCTCCTCTTTTGTAATTTAAATAATGTTTACTAGTAAATTACAATTTTTAAATGTATTTTTCTTGGTAATAAGTTACTCGAAAGGACGTACACCCAAATTGAAATGTGCATGTATCGAATACAAGTGCTGATATTGAGTAGTCCGCACAACACACACGTGCCAAGCGACCTCATATATCAAACGTATCCATACTATGGCTAGCAAGTTTATGGCCCAAACTGCTGTTCAACATATATGTGAGCTTACAAGCATGTGAGTGTGTGTGTAAGCGTGTGCCTGGCCTAACGTTGTTTTTGGCTTTGGCCTGGTCCAAATTGTAATCATAACTCGAGCGACGCGTTAAACATAACAAAAAATAGCTTTGAGCACGTAGCCAAACACAACCGACAAACACAGTGGGTGGGTGTATGTGTGTGTGTGTTCTCTGTATATATATTCTTGTGTGTGTTTGGTGGAGTGCCATTGTTGTTTTTCGGCTGCCTGCGCTGTCAAAGTTTTACGCCTGAAAAGCATTTAACTCACGATGCTCGTCTACTTTTGCAATATTGTTGTTGTTGTTGTTCGCCTTGTTTTTGTTACATGCGTGCCAAAAATTGGGTGTGAAAAGCACTTTGGCCATTTCGCCTCGAGAGTGTGGCAGTATTAAAGCGACGTTTACTGTTATTCGAGTACTCCACACGTGCCCGCCTGCCCCGCACCGCACTTCCAAATATGCCTACTACCTATCCCATCCAGATCCAGATACCCACATTTAAGCCTTTAGGCAGTTCTGTAGCCCGGCCTCCTGGCTAGGCACATTAAAGGCTTTCTTTCATTAAATTTAAACCCGAAATATGTACTGCCACCCACAAGCTGCTGAAACACAAGTGGACCAAGCGGCCGGTCTGTGCCCAGGATTATTTTTTGCTCTTTTATATGTTGCCTGGCAACAAATCCTCTTTGATAGGTTTCACCTTTTATGTCGGCGCCTAGTTATTGATGTATATATATGTGTCTGTGTGTGTGTGTGTGTTTCGGATTGAGAGACTGTGATTTATATATGAGGATTATACTATAAGTAACTGGAGCTATGCCCGCTCAGTGCGTGTTTAATGAATTGTGCATTGATTCGTTTTAATTAAATCTCTTTTGTTTTTTTGAGATATGCTTAAAGAATATTTTTCAATGAAATATGGTCAAATAGAAGTCTACAAAGCCAAAGAGGTGTAAAAGTTCTTGAGTTTTATTGTTGATTTTTTCCTCGGACTAAATTTTTGTGTCTGGAAACTTGTACATTTTTCTTCTTTCTTAAATTACTAAAAAAATAACCCTCACAATTCTATTGAAATTTGCAAACAAGGTTGTCCTATTGGATATAAATAAAGTTACTGGTTTGACTTCCATTATTTCCCAGAAAGTGAATTTTTTTTCAAGTTTATTTTCGCTATTCCTTAATTGTCCTTTCAAGTTTAATTACTGCGAAGTAACTTTTGTGATTTTTGCACAAATTTGTTAACATCTTGACTTTTATAAGAGTTTCATTGATAAGCAAGACGTGTATTTCCTTGAATGTTGAGTCTTGTCGGATTTCTTATAATTTATTAATGTTCTTGAAAGAACTTTTTTTTTATCCTTTTAAGTTTGTTTTTCAGTTGAAATTTCTGAGAGATACTACTTCTTTCTCTGCGAACGTTGTAAACAACATTGACAGCTGAATTAATAATTAAGAAATTTAATGAAATATACTGTTATTTCCTAGAAATTGTTGTAATATATTTCTTAAGATTCTTTATAACTTTTCATTTTGTTTTTAAGTTGGGTTTCTCAGAAGTAACTTTTGTCTTATGTGGAAATTCAATTGAAATCCGAGACGTGTTAATTTTTTGTCTTGCATTGTTTTTCGCTAGAAAATGGCGGCTTTGTGGACTCATTTTGTGTTGTCTACTTTACAGCGCATATAAATTTGACACCTCTCTGCACCGCATTTGTCCAAGTATGGGTGGCATATGGCGGGTGTGCGTGTGTGTGCGTGTATGTGCTTGTTTTGAATGTGAAGCTCGTAAACTTTTTGCCATGTTGCTGTACGGATCCTTTGATTATGTTGGAAACCACAACTCAAGTTGCGAGCCAGCAACTTTGGGTAACTTTGGCATAACTTTTTCTGTGCACTTCATTTCACCCTCTCTTGCACTCGGACGCCTTCCTCTCTCTCTCTCTCTTAGCCTTTTTGTGTCTCTCGCTATTTGTTTTTACCAGTTGTTCATTTTTATTTTCATGGCATTATTGTGTGCTTTGAGCGGTTTCGGTTTTTATGCGGGTTCGTCCAAACAGTTTTTCATCAACTTTGTATGGTTTTTTTTTTATTTTTATTTTTTTGGGCTTGTCGACCGAATTTAAATGTTATTGTTTCGGCCTCGTTTCTTTACGATACGCGCCAATTTTAATGCCCATAAATCAGTTAGTTGGAGTCGGCGAGTGCACGAGTCCAATAAAGATATAAGCACCTTTCAACCTTTTCCAAAAATAACAACAAACTTTGTGAAATATTTTCCCTATTTTTTTGCCTTACATTTTTTCTAGTTGATTTTCTTGGGTTCTGTGCATAACTTTGCGCTGATTTCATCTATCAAATTAAGAAAGTAAAAGCTAAAAATTTGCTCGTTCGCCGCTCGTAAATTTGTGGCGTCGCCCCCAAATAATAAATATATAAAAAGAATATTTAAGCATACAATTTTGCCTCGAACATATTATAAGAATATACACCGAGTGGACGCCGCAAAAACAATGCGGAGAAAAATTGTCATAAAGTATAAGATGTAGCCTAGTGAGGCTATAGGAAGAGAGGAAGAGGGGTTTTGGGCTTGGTGCGACGTCAAAGTGTCAACTGCTATTAAATTTTAATTTTAAGGACCGTCTTTTGCGCAGTTCACATAAATTTGACGCTTTGTTGTCAAACCAACTCAATTAAGTAATTTGAAAATGTTTCATTGTTAAACACTTTGCATTCGACAGGTTTCTAAAGCGGTCTAATTGAGTGCGATTAGAGCGTTAAAAAAGGGTTTGGAATAAGAATGTTTTTACGCTTGTTGATTGAAGTAATTAGTGAACAATTGAGCAATTTTAAATTTTTAAGCCGCTTTGTTTGTGGCTGGTGAAAGATGATGACACGTAATTTAAGAGTTGACAGTCACGACCTTCCATTGAGAGCTCAGATTTGGGGTAACTAAGGAAATTTAGGAAAAGACAGGTAATATGAATTGAAAAAATCTCGGTGCTTTTGATTTATTATTACCTGATTTTGAATAAGTGTACTAATGTTCATTGATAGCGTATAAAAACTCTTATGACCAATAATAAATAATTATAGCGTATTATGCTCGTAAAAATGTTAATTATGTCCATAACATGGGTTTTACGACACATAAAAAATGAATTGAATAATTCATGAGAAGCAAAATATTTTTAACTGATGCGCATCAATCATTCACATAATTTTTGATGTACTTAGAAAGAGAGAATTTCAATATTTTTGATATTGTTCATGAGAAAGATATTATTATCTCGAAACGAATTGAATGGATTTTATACATCTGATATCAATAATAAATGAATGATGCAGGTAAATATATGTTGAAAAGGTTTCTTCGATTTTACAAATTAATATTGCTTTAGATATTATTTATGATATGCATTTGCATAAATATTTGTAAATACTTTTTAAAATATGAATATATATTTCGTTTGCGCCCAGCTGATTTTCTTCATCAGATTTAATCAAATCTCCTGCCACATAAGTTATTTAACATTTCGGCAGTTTCAAAAAGCGTGAAATGTTCTTTTTTCCCGGCGTATTTTAAGGTTGTCATTCCCTCAGGCAGCTGTCAGGCGACTTCAGTGCCGCAATTTTGCTGCTGGTAGCGACTCCTAAAGCTGTCAGCTTATTTATATGTACCTACAGCACACTCGCACCTCTAACTGAACTTTGCCCTTTCGCTTGTTTATTTTCAATACACATATGTGTGTGCGTATTTTTATTCTTAGCGTAGGCGCATTTAGCAGGGCATGCGATGGCGGTGTCGACGACACATTGGCCCACAATCTTGGTGGATGGTGCAAATGCGTTTGGCATTTGAGAGTTTAAACGTAAAGTGAAAAATAAACAAGCCCACATCAGCAGCAGCAAATTAAATGCAGCAGCATCCATCAGACTGACAAAATATCTTGGCAGCAATTAAAAGTTTTTTATGCAGCAATTTCGAGTCTAAAGAAAACAGCGGGCAGCCAATTAAATGACGATTAAAAATAAATTAAGTTTACTTTACGAACAAATTGTGTGCAAAAACCAAATGGCAAAATAACAACAACAAAAAAGCACAACAACAAAGGTAAATGTAATGGACAAAAGTCAGAGTATAAATAAATAATTTGAGCTTAGCGTCTGAAGCAACAGAGAACACTACAAACGAGATTGTGTGTAAAGGTTAAGGTCGACCGGCCGAATGGCCCAGAGTCAGCAAAAGTAAAACTTACCCAACCGTAGAATCCACTCACACATGCACATGCACACACCCACACACACACTCACAAATACACACACTTGGGGGAAAACTGTGGAGCCTATAAATAGCTTTAAAATATTTTTGTCGTTGCCACTGCCGCATTTTTGATGCGATTAGCCAGAGATTTGCTGCCGTCTTAGCAACTGTGAATTCAAATGCAAAAACAAATCCCAAATGAATGCTCGCAGCAGCATAGCCAACGGGGGTGCCTTTGGTGGCGAGAAGTGAAAAGTTGAAATTAAATTAATTTTCTACACTGCCCGGCGTGCCTGTCAAGGTGCTGCCCATTGTATATTGTGTGGGCGACTCGATTAATTTGCGAGAGTGTACTCTCTTTCCCCCCTTTCTCGCTCTTTCTCCCTTTGTTTCTCTTTGAAATGCGAATAGTATTCATTGCCGTTGGGTCAAGTCAATTAGTTTGAATGCCTTGTAGCGCGTTACAAACACTTGTCTTTCATGAATGAATAGCTGCACAATTTGCTTAGAATATAAATATTAATTTGAACATGTTCAGTGTGCTTGCATTTAAAAATAGACTGCACTAATGCAAGAATTGATCAAATACGAGATTTTTGTTTGATGAATAGATCAACATTCTCGTGGGTGATTTATGGCACAACACTGCTAATTGAATCTGCTGATCAGTAGTTCCCTATGGAACTACAAAAAGAAAACAATTATATAAATAATAAATAATTAAATAATAAATAAACAGTTTGTGTGAATGCAGTCAACAATGTGATACATTTTTATAAGTATGAAATTTACAAATTTATAATAAATATGTAATGATAATTATTTTGTACCAAAAGTCGGTTGTGCACCGATCATAAATATTTAGTACATTTGCTATGTATATAGTTGCCTTTGGCATTTCTTAAACTGTATTTTCTCATATTTTTACAAAAGTTTCTTATATCGTTTCATTACATTTTCTACATTCACTTTAACCCAAACACATTCGAAATGCACAACTCACAACTCCAGAGAAAACAATATGTCACATGCTTCCCTTAAAAGCAAATGACAATTTCACCAGCTGTTGGTAGTTTGTGTGCTCATACAGAAAACTCCACAAATGTGGATCAATAAAAAAACAAGGAAAGAAAATATTCCAACATTTCATAGTCGAAGAAAGTGTTTGTTGAACAGATGGAAGCAGACTTCAAATACAAAACGCTTTTATAGTCAGAACTTCAACTGGGGAAATGGGACTGGAAAATGACAGAGACACTTGTAATCGTATATTCATCCATAAATTTTGAAAAGTGCCTCAAGAACCAAACAAACGTCAAATTGTGTAACGAGTGTAAAGAAGAACTGACAAAAACATATGCAAATTGCGGAGTCTGTCGTAAAGATAACCCAAAACGCGATGCAGACAACAAATTGATTGAGTTAACAAGTCAAAAATTCTATTTATATATTGAATCATTTATATATATATGGAATTTAAGCCACATGAATCACACCTCATCTTTGCAGGTGGGCGTGGCAGTGTTGCCTAACCATGTGCCATTAATTAAATTTAATGAATTGTGTCGGCGTGTTGATTTGTGTCGGCTGCAACAAAAATGGCTGTTCGTTCTTTTGGCACAAGTGCAAAGCGCAACGCTGCGTATACGTGTTACAAATTAAGGCCAAACAGTTGCCAATTGGTGCGCTCGGAGCAGGCACGTTATGCCACTAGATCTTCGTCTACTTCCAATGCACATGTTGCATTCATTAAAGCAGAACCCAGCTCAAAACATTGTTGCTGCACCATGCGGCGTATGAGTAACGTAATAAATGTCACTGCCGCATGACGTCTACAGCAGCTACTCCAGCTTCAGTTTCAGCTTTGGCTTTGGGACCAGCTTCAGCATCAGCTTCAGCTCCTGCGCATTTTGAGTGACGTCAGCAGCTGCCAGTTAATGTCCAGAACACCCGCAACACATTTTAGCCCGCTTGTATTCCCTCGAGACGAGGGCCCTTTTGTGCTGTTGCTCTCTCTCTCTTTTTGTATTTTTTTTTCACACATGCCAAATGAAAATTAGGCTATGAAAAGTCCTGTTATGTACACGAGTATACGAATATTTGCACTGCGGTTCGCCCTTGCCCAAATGCCTCAAATGCACAGCCTCACATTGTTTATTTATCAAATATCCACACTCTGTGTCAGAGCCAAAAATCCGGAGCTGCCAACATGAGAACAGAAACAGAACAAAAGCAACAACAGTGAAACAACAAAAAATGCAAACAGAGTAGCTTACAATGCTAAAGAATACCCTGTATATTGAACTTTCGTAATTTGATTGATTTGATTATTCGCAAGGAATGAAACATAGCAAGGAATCAAGTTCTTATAGGATATTTTAGTGGCTGGGTAATTTATAGACTATGGGTTCGAATTCCAGCATTGTCTTAGTCGAAAGTTTGATTAATTGGTAGAAAGGTAATTAGTTTGTAACGGTGTTCTATAATTGCAATATTAAATTCGAATAGAGATTTTAAAGAGTTGAGTATATTTAAAGATTTTATTAAATAAGCATAAGTTCTACATCAATTCCAACATTTTATTAATAGCCTCCCATACCCTAGCCATATTTTGTAACGACCCTAAACACAGTTTAGTGGCCCCAATGTGTCAACCCCCTTTAGACAATTACATCTCCCAAGAGATGCAGTACATTAAATGTTATCCCTAATGATTGAAACCAACTTTTCCAACAGCTGTTGAGACCTCTGTGGAGTTGAGCGCTGAGAGAGGGTATATAAAACCAAATGCCAGTCGCTTGTTAGGCCATTCTTGTTAGCCTTGTTTGCCTGTATCCTGCTTGTGTGCTCTGTGCTTTTGTGTGGGCTGGGCAAACATGAGCAGCCGCACAATTAATTTACTGCTTGCTTATCAAATTCTGTTGCGTATATTTATTTTATTTTTTCGTTCTCATTGAATTATAAATAAATCTGTGCATTTACCATGGAATTGCAGATTCCAATGACGTCACATCACCTACACGCACGCATTTAATATTGCCTACTTATTGGCAAGTCCGTTTTTTTTTTGTTGGGTCTGAACCTGAACATGTACCTTGACTTGTCTGAAGATAATTGATTAAAGGCCAAATGGGGCCGCCATTATGCTAAGCCAGATGTTGGCCTGGCTAATTAGACACTAAACTTTCTGGTTAATTAATATTGTCATTAGAGAGCGCAGATTGTGCGCACTGAGAATGCGAAATGTGTGTGCGATAACGCGCAGATGGCAGATTAAAGCAATTGAAACAAGTTGGAATAGTTGGCTTTCGGCAAGTTGAATATATAATGCACTCGTATCTTAAGTGGTTGAATAATATTGCAAAACGGATCTGGGAAGAAAATGTCTAACTATAATTAAGGGTCTATTAAATAATCAATTTTGACATGGTTTACTTAAAAAATAATGCGATAAAAAAGCTTTTCTCTTCGATTTTTCATTAAAATTCTTGTAAGATTATAATTGATAATATTTTTTTCTATGTATATCTTATACGTATATCGTATATATCTTAAAAGTATATCGTCTCAATTCGACAGACGGTAAGAAAATACAAATTGGATTTCAAACCTAAAATTTTAATTTCACTAAAATCAACTGCTGAATAAGCAGACCAACAGAGA
This sequence comes from Drosophila nigromelanica, assembly GCA_004149465.1. Taxonomy (NCBI): domain Eukaryota; kingdom Metazoa; phylum Arthropoda; class Insecta; order Diptera; family Drosophilidae; genus Drosophila; species Drosophila nigromelanica. Next base: position 17,670 of record SCDS01000649.1, read on the forward strand.
TATGCCCAAGTTTCGTTATGAAGTATAGATAAACAAATATACATCAATATATGCCTAACGAAAAAATATTTCTGACATTCTTAAAAAACAGAAAAACAAAACAGATGAATTGAATTGGGCAAAATATTGTGTTGCTCTGAATATTTATGTGCTATATCAATTAGAGATATAATTTGATTGAATTTTCATACCATTAAAGTCTGTGTGTATTAGGGGTATTCATTTTGATTACTCGCTGGAACACCCAACTCAAAGTCTGAAATTTGTTTATGTGCTTGCCATTTTTTCAGTTCCAGCCATTGTCGGGCCTGTTTGTGACGTGGCTAACGCTGTGAGGCCATAAATTGTCAGAGAAAGAGTGAGAAAGAGGGAGAGAGACAGATAGAGAGAGGCAACTTGCCAGTTAATAGAAAGACATTTGTCGCCATAATTTGACAGGCACATAAATTCATTAAAATATGCTGTGCACTTGCTGCTGTGTCTGCTTTTTTCTTTCATTCTATCCCTCTCTCTTTCTATTTTCTGGCACTTTTAAGCAACTGCTTTTAGCCATGTCGAGACTCATCATGAACTTGATGCATGAAAATGTTTTTTTTGGCTTTCAGAATTATTTCATTACTTCATCACTCGCATTGTCATAGATATACCATACACATGCATATATAGCATATACAGTTTTTTGTTTGTATTTTTGTTTAATGTTTTTATTATTTTTGTGAAAATATTTTTGCAAACACGTCAAGGCACCGCACCGCGTATACCCATTTCTTTTATTTAGTCATTTGGGTGGGCACTTCTTTTCGCACCAGCCTTTCAATTGGCCGCGGGCCAACGGAATTTGTATCTGTTTTAAATAGTTTTGTTTGTGTTGCCTGCCCCCCTCCCTTTGGGTAACGCCGCGCCTTCTTCCTCTTCCCAGCACACCTCTGGTAATTTGTGTTGCTTATTTAAACGCGCTTTGATATTTATTTACGTGTGATTAGCAAAAATTGGTTTCAAGATTTTGGCATAGCTGCATTTTGATGTGATTTTTAAATATCTTATTCCGCATTTTATATACCGCATAATTCACTTCTTCTTCTCGTTCATGAAATTTGTTGCAAATTGTTTGGGTTTTATGCTCTTCAACTTGGGCATTAATTGCCATTGAGAACTTTCCGCATGGGCGAAAGATATTTTCATCTGTTTAGGCCATAAATATTGCGTGTGTGTGGCAAGTGCGCAGATTTTGCGCTCCTAACCCGCCCAAAACGCTCCGCCCTCCCCTTACCGGTGCCGTCAGTCTGTCAATTGTTGAATTCTTTTTAATGACTGACTGAAGTATTTAAGCACTTGTTAGGAATTTCCTCTTAATTGCTTTTTCGGCATGTGGTAAATGATATCGTGTTGCCCCGACGCTTTTCCCAATTTTCCATTGCGCTCTTTGAAGCTCATCCAGGCGTAGATATATTTTTGTACATTTATTTTTACTTTCGGAATCTATCATTTGGGTTATCTGGTAATTTCCGGTTTTTGACATATTCCGATATTTGCAGATATATTTAGTAGTTTTGATGAGTTATGTTTTTGACATATTTGATATTGCACAGGAAATAATTTTATTATTGCTATTAGAGTATTATTTGATTTGATTTTATTATAGTATAGAATGACAATTTATATAGCTTTGTCTGACTGTCCATTAGTTTTAAAGCTAACTTTATTTAATTTTGAATTGGAATTTGCTCAAACTCAGCAATTAAGCGATTTACTCTGCTCTTGAAATATAATCCAGATTAGTATGAAAACACAAAGAAATTTCTCAGATATCTGTGTTTTATATACTAATAGTATTGAAATATACATCATTCGTTAGCTTTCTCTTCTATTCTGTTTTGCCTTTTAGCCTTATTCCAACTCAGCAGATTTATTCCTGTATTATTTATAAACCCAAACCACAGATTTTCTCTTTGAATTTTAACAGAGATCCAATTTAAATGCTGCTCAAATAGAGTTAAGAATTTTGCGACTCTACAAATAATGAAAGAGCAGCAGCAGTTTCCCGCATTCTCAAATTAACTGGCACATAATTGTTTGCCATTTCTCATTATTAACGAGGACGCCCCACTTTACACATACACATACACACACACACACAAGCACACACACCAAGTAAAACCAACAGCATTTTATATTCACTCAGTTGTGCGCTGGGCTCTTGTGTTAAACAAGTCTCGCCAGGACTGTCCAAATGTGGCCAGGCTCAGAAGAGGACCGCACGCTTAACCCTTTAACAACAATTAAAAATATTACACTTGACCACGGGGAGGCGAGGTCAGGCCGGACACGAAAGGGCGTACCAAATGGGTGAAAATAAAAAAAAAAACAAAAGACTGACTGTATGTGTGAGTGCTTTGTGGCCACTCAAGTGGCTGCCCTGGCAGGCAATTTACAGTAGCCAGAGTAGTGCCAGCTGCTGGTGGTGGTGGTGGTGCGGTCAGGAGAAACCGAGAAAACCGAGCAAACCGAGCCAACCGCCGGCCAGCATGACAATTAATGTAAAAGCCCATCAAGTGTTTGCTCAGTGCCCCACATGCTGACCACCCAACCCACATTTCTCATTCCGCCCCCTGTCTGGTTAGTTTGGCACATGCTTGTAAATTAGTTGGTTGCACTTGTTACAGCTTTTACTGTGTGTTGTACTTTACTCATTTCTCTTTTTTCTATTTCTTTTCTTGTTTCATTTCATGCTCCATTTGCAGAACCAAGAAAAGACAAGACTGATGCACAACAACACGGTGGCAATGGCACATTATCGACACCGAACATTGAGCAGCCCACATGCCAGGGCTCCATGCTGCCGCCACCTGGCGGCGGTGGCATGCACCAGCACCAGCAGCAACAGCAGCAGCAGCAACAACACAACCAGAACGATTCCAATAATAAAGTGGAGCGACCCAATACACTCGGCGGCAGCAATATGTTGTCGCGACGGGGAGTCAACATTTGCTACCACAACGAGCACTGTAAGTGGATCAAACTGACGCCAATTGTGTAGTACAGATTTAATGCTAGAGTATTACGAATTAACCCAAACCGAGCAAAAGAAAACCCTGTAAGCATCACAACGATAAGGCGATAGAATTTGAAATAGGTTTCAACTAGCGATGTTGATCCGAAATGAACATCGATTAGAAAATCGTTTTGATAATCTTCAATGCGTTGATATTTCGAGAAAAAAAACTTATCGAGTTGATTCCATTGATTTAAAAATGAGACACGTCTTAGAATATAGTTGATAATCAGTATGTCGAGGAAAATACTCATAGTCGGCACAAGCTTAATAATCCTGTTGTCAAGCGCATCGTGACAGGAGCCTTTTTGCTTTTGACTGAGTTAAAATCTTTTAGGTAATCCAAGTTAATCCCAAGTTAAATATATATATTAATCGGTGTATTTAATCACAATATAAATAGAATTATCGATTAGTTTCGTATATTGATTACCCTCAATATCGATAGACGTCTTCGACTTAATCAAAATTTACTGATACCGTGCTCATATCGAAAGCTTATTAAAAATAGTTTCTTTCGATAATTATCGATAGTTTATTAAAAATAGTTTCTTTCGATAATTATCGATAGTTTATCAGTTGTCTATTTTCAATATATCGCTTGTCGTTGCCAATCACAAATGCTACCATATGCAGGTTTTTCTTAAACTGGTTCCAATCCCACACTTCTCTCACAACACACCACGAACACACTCAAACTCACACACACGCACACCAACATTTAATTCATTGGCTAGCAAAAACAAAACTCACTCACACACACACACACACACTCAATTGTATTGCGTCTCTTTCTCTCTCTTTATTTGTGTCTCTCTCCTATTTGGTCCCGATTCTTGATTGTAATCGTTTTTTGTAGATGGCGGCGACGATGGCAAAATGGTGGGTGGACCGCCGGGCAGCACACCACCGCCGTATGCCGGTGGCAAGTTGCCGCCGGGCGTGATGCTCAGCGAGCTGCCAGAGCCGCCGATACCCGTATCGGAGATTGGACCCATCCCACCGCCGCCGATGTTCTCCACGCCGAGCCCGACGCTCATCGCTGGACGACCGCACGGGCCAGGCGCCATGAACGATCAGGATTACCAGCAGGACTACGACTATGATGGTAAATCACCTAAAAAACCAACTATAAACTAAACTAAACACCCAGCTAGCCTCAGCTCATTAACAATGCGCACTTCATAATTATGCTAGTGCCCCCGTCCCGCTCCCACAAAAATCAAAGCAAAGTCGTCAACACGATTGTTTAACTGTTTTTCGTTATGCTAACTATTCGCAATGTCTTTGCCTTCACAGATCACGATCCCGACCAGGATGAGCTGGACTCGGATGATGAGTATGCGCCATATGGCGGCGTCGCTGGCAACCATGTGCGCGTCATGGATACGCAGCGTGTCGAGGAGATTCCAGCCAAAGAGCCCAAACCAAATGCAGTTCCTCTCAAATCGGCGCTGAAGAAGAAGGGCGGCATTTGTGGCATTAATGCCAATTCCGCTTCCACGCCAGCCACGCCCACACAGGAACATCACAGCGCCGCCACAGCGGCGGCCATTTCCAATAGCAATGGCGGCATCGGCTCAATGGCGGCCGCAGCCGCTGCAGCGGCTCAGCAACAGCAGTCGGCCAATCAGCGTCCGCTGGTGGTGCGCCAGGATGCGGCAGGCAACAACTATTCGCTCAAGTAAGTTGCTGGCCAACTAAATAGTTCTTTAATCTAGAGTTTTTTGCGTTCGTTTTGTTTTTGTTTGTAGTTTAAATTTGTTTTTACTTAACTCTCTACTCTCTCTCTCTCTTTCTCCTCTCTCTCTCTCTCTCTCTCTCTCTCTCTATTTACTAATCACATTATGCGCCACTTGTTTTGTTGCGCTGCCACAAAAATTAATAAATAAAAATGAATTAAACCCTTGACCCCTACCTACCTCTCCACTTGATAAATTCTTTTTAATAATACCTATTAACAAAAATTATTGTTCCTAATATATCCAATTTTTTCTTCTTTCACTTCTATTTGTACATTTGTTCTTGTTTGTTTTTCTTTGTGTGTGCGTGAACAACACGTTCTTCTGCTACCTCCCCGCCTCCCCCCTCAACTACAACAACTTTCTCAACAAACTTCAACAACAACAACAACCTACAATATCTCAATATCTGCTATATATACAAACTCTATATACAATCAACCAAAAATACAACCCGAACCGAAATCAGGCCTATACTACGACCACGGATTAGGATATGGTAAACATCTTTTTAGCTAATTTATTTGTTATGTGAAACGTATGCCAAACGCTTTTAGAGTATTTTTACCTCCTCTATCTCTATCTGTCTCTCTCACTCTATTACATACTCTCTCTCTCTCTCCCAATCTCTCTGTTGTCATAACCCGCTAAAATTTTATTTCTGTCAATCCCCACAAAAATAAATCAACTCCAAGTTTAATGCAAGACAAAAAGATTTTTCAAAAATTACAAAATTACACTCAGAAAAAACTGTTATAGTTGTTTTTATTTCCTTTTTATTTTTACAAGTAATTTCAAGAGGAAATTGTATTGTCTTGCATAGTCCTTGAAGTGTTGTCGTAAAACCCAACCCAACAACGCCCTCAAATTGCTCCCCATGCACCTCAACAATCATATTTCGGTTTTTTTTTTTGATTAAATGTTAATAAAAAAGGAAACTTGACAACACTCATACAAGAAGAAGCAGAAACAGTCGCACACTCAACAACAAACATGGGCACACTCTTTTTGTTGATTTCTTTTAGTATTAAGTTACTAACTTTGGTTTGTTTTGACATTAAGTTTAATTTGCTCATGTGACTCCTTGCCGCTATGCTCCCTTTCCCTAAATGTCGTATGTATATATATATGTATAAAAGTATATATATTCGTGTGGGTGTGTGTGTGTGTGTATGTGTATTTTTTTTTATGATAAAAGTTTTCTTTAACTTTGCTGTATTTGCTATAACGCTGACTCGCTGTTGCATGTTTCCACTGCGAAGCAAGTTTTGATTTTATACTACACGGACTTTTAACTTCCCTCTGAAGCACATGATATTACAAAGCATGACTTAATTTAATATTTTTCGTCGTTGCATGTCAAAGCCAAAAACACAGAAACAATAAAACATTGTTGGGAATTGAATTTTATTGTTGGTTGTGATAGAAATCAAATAAAATATGAACGCAAAAAAAAACATTTGACAGATGACAAGTGCCACAAGTTGATTTCAGTAGCCAGCGATGCGGCATAATCGAAACTCGATTGGCGGCAGCCGCACATGCGAGTCCTTTTAGCCACGCCCCACTGCCTCTAAAAAGAGCCTTGAAAATAAACGTATGCAAAATAGCTGCAACAAAGCGTGAAAGCGAAGCAACTGAACGTAAATGCGAAAATTTTTAACATATTTATCATAAATTGTGCAAGAAACCGAACAACGGATACTCGCTTACCATGGCGATAAACAACGTAGAGCATTGCGGCTAAGATCGCTTACTTTATGGCCAACAGCAACCAGTTAGTAGAGACATTCTATTATAGTGCACATAGAATGCTACAGATTTTGTGATGGGATAAGAATATTAGAAAAGTACTTCAAAAAATATATATATATATACCAAATTATTTTATGAAGAAAGTCATGCTTATCTTTTGCGAAACTATGATTTCTATAAAACTAAAACTGTAATAATAATAGTATGTTCCGATTATCGGGAAATAAAAACCTAATTAGTTGCACAACCTAATAAAATGTAGTAAAATACCGTACAGTTTTAACAGAATTTACGGCAAAAGCGATAAACACAAGTTGAGAAGCTAAAAATAATGTAACTTAGCTAGGCAATTTTTGTTGAAAAGCTAGCTTAGCCTTAACTTGAGGACCTTTTGATGCCATAAAATGAAATAATATGATTATATTAAATGTCAAAATATGACTCGCACCTAAGGGAAAATGTGCAAAGTAAACTTCTCGCTTCTGGCAGCACGTTTCTGATTGCTCTACCTATGTTCAAAATAGACTTAAATGCAGCCACACTAAACCTACTTAAAGTTCAGAATAAAGATGACTTGCAGAAGGGTATTAAAAGGGCGGCACTTGGCTTTCGAGATTCTTTTCAACTCGTTTTGCATGGTAATGTGCTAACCATAGACACGTTACGACTACACACACATACTCACACACACACACACTTACTTACACACACATAAGCATACACAATATATACGCTTAATGCGAAAGTGTTGCGGATACGCCTGGCAGGAAATAGCATTCAGGGCGGGCTTTTCGGCCAGGCGACAGCTTTAAGTACAAAGCCAAGCACACACACTTATACTCAGACATACACACACACACATGACTGTGGCAGGACTGTAGTAAATGTATGCGAATGAGTTGCCAGATGTGCGCACACGTGTCGTTAAAAAGAAAAGCACAAAAAACAACAACAAATTGCCGCAACAAGAGCAGCAAAAAGAAAAATAAAACAAAATATTATTTCATTCGGAACATCGAATATTAAATACTCTTGCAGATATATACAACAATTGTTATATAGAATATGTTGGGGTTTTGTAAATTTACTCAACCAAAGATATATATATTTAGGCTAATTTTCCTGATAATTTGTCCGATTTTGATATAATTGATTTGACTTAAATTTAATTTATTTTAATTTTAGGTTAGACTTTGGTTTGTTTTATGTTTTATAGTAACTAAAACACTTTAAAATTGACAGACTAGTTATCTAGTAAATAGCCGGACAAGGCTGCCTCAAATATGAATACTGATCAAGAATCCATACACTTTCTATTTGTATGCTTAACAAATTTCATGATAGGATTAAAATACTCTCTGCAAGGGTAACATAAAATCCGAGAACGGACAAAAGCATTTTGGTAGCAACAAAAACTTTAAGACATGTACCAGAGAGTTATGTAGGAGGATGAATAAATTAAACATGTATGCGTTTGTGTGTGTGAGTGTGTATAAATCTGTCAGATTACTTTTGCGAGATTGCAGAGAGATGAAAGTGTTTTAGGCATTGCTGCATGCACAAATTCTTTGGTGTGTAATTTACTACGTGTGTGTGTGTGTGTGCGTGTGTCTGACCAGGCTTATGATTATGCTAAATATCATGGCAATGATTAGATATTAGATATACGAATGTGAACACGCAAAATGGTAATTACCTTAGGCCCAGTTGACTAATGCGCAATCTGTTGAATCAAAATTCCCAACAGCAGGCAGCAAATGTTCAACATCCAATTGCCATGCACCGTGGAGAACAAGGAGAACACGAGACCGTTTGTGATACGCGAGAGCAGCAGCGATAGCGATGAGAGCGATGGTCACATTGTCTATCGGGACGACGATAACGATAATACACGGCTGGCGAAGCTGGCGCGCAAGGAGTCGCTGTCGTTGAAGCTACAATTGCGACCGGACAAACAGGATCTGATCAATCGCAACATATTGCATCAGGTCAACGACAATGAGATCAAGGAGTCCAAGGAGGCAATTGGGGCGCGCCTCATCAGACGGCTGTCAATGCGACCCACCGCCGAGGAGCTGGTGGAGCGCAACATACTAAAAAGTGAGTAAACTTCTAGCATCGATATCTATTTGGAGCAACAAATACTCATTTGAAATTTGTTCTTCTTTCTTCTACTGCCACCAGCTCAATCACCCGCCGAGGAGAAGAAGCAAAAGGAGGAGAAGAAATCGTATCTGCTGCGCAAACTCAGCTTTCGGCCCACCGTCGAGGAGCTCAAGGAGAAGAAGATCATACGGTTCAGCGATTACATTGAGGTGACGCAGGCTCACGACTACGATCGACGGGCGGACAAGCCATGGACAAGACTGACGCCAAAGGATAAGGCTGCCATACGCAAGGAGCTTAACGAGTTCAAGTCCTCCGAAATGGCAGTCCACGAGGGCAGTCGCCATCTGACGAGGTAATTAAACCCACACCCCAAACCCGAAACTCGAAACCAAACCCAAAACTCAACCAAATGCCAGTAAATTTCGGATGTGTCCTTGGCCAGGACCCAAACCGAAATCAAGCACAAAATTGCCAAATGCTCAATGAAGTGTCACGTGCAGTTTGCACTGCCACTGACCAATTCCATTCCGACCAGCTGCCCCATGAAACAGCCCCCCAACCCCCACAGACCACTTGGCCGATGCATTGTTCGTGAGAGATATGTTGCCACAAAGGACTTTGCGTTTGGTAACTGCATTTTGCCGTCGTCGCTTTTTCGTTTTTTTTTTTATATTTTCTTTCGACATTTCTATTTCCATTTCCAACTGTAGTTTTTACTGCTGCCAAGGGGGCGATGAGGGTCGGTGGCAGTCAACTTTAATAATGGCTTTTAGATTCTGTGGCTGCATTCAAGTTCCTCCTTAAAGCCCCACGCGACAAGCGGCCAAAAGCTGCGCTTTAACTAACTAAACGCCACATGTTTTGTGGGCTTTGGGGTCTAACAAATTACACAGCAGCTTTAACTAGTCCCAAATAAGCAGCAATGCAAAAGCGTTTCCGGAAAGTTTAAATGCCTGGCAACTCTGCCATTTTGTTGGCTTAAACATAAGACAAAGACGAGAAGATACCTTAAACTTACTCCAATGTGGGTCTGAAACCCAAAAAATTCTTGCTAACCTTAAAACGTATATAAAAATTCAATGCCAAAGTATTCTGAAAACGTTGCCAGGCTGTTCAAATGACAGTCAGTGTTGCCTTCGGTATTTCGAAAGACTGCACATTATATAAACTGGTTTTTAAAACCAAATCACAATTAAAGAATATTAAAACAGAACAAAGCAAAAACTTACCCCAAGCGATGTTTAGCCAGATAGGTCAGACTGGCTGCCGATGACTATGCTGTCAGAGTTTATATCGCCTTTAGTCCTTTCGTACATCGAAGGCTGTTAAAATGCAAAAAATAAATTAAATCTTGAATTATATAATATAATTATATAATAAAGCTAATAATAACTTGAGCCAGAGTTCCATACTCTTGTCTTTAAACATAAGACAAAAGTCTTAAAATATTTGAAACAAAATTCACCGTGCTACTCCTTACGCAAAAATTCCACAAGAACATTGCCAGACAGTTTAAATGCCAGACATATTATGTTATTCACAAACAACAAGCGGCTTATTTAATCAAAACTGAAATCTAATCTCGTACTCAGCACGCCCAATCAAAAGTGGAATCTCAGTCAGACAACAACGTTTCGCAGTGTTTTACAATTTTCGCTTTAACTTTTCGAAACTAATCACAACTTTTGCAATTCTTCTTCTTCATTGCAGATTCCATAGGCCATGACGATTGCAATGGCAGCAACTTTCCAACAACAAACTACAACAACAGCCCAAACAATTGTATTTTGTGCAGCATCAAATTGTCAACAAATATTTAAAAGCAAAACATTAAACAAAAAAAAAACCCAACAAAAAACACAAAAAAAAGCAAAAAAAAAATACAAAAAAGTATAATACTAATAAAAATGAGATAAAACACAATAAGCAGAAGTAATGCAAAAAACAATTTTCAAATGGCAAAAAATAGTAAAAGAATAAATGCACATTGAAAAGTTAATTTTTTAAGGATTTCTGTTAATTGCGAATTCCGCTCGGTTTTCTAATTTTAAGTTCTGTTCTATACGTAGTATTTTGTGTTTTTTCATTGATTATTTTTGTTGATTGTGTGTAAATAAGTTTTTTGGCAACTCCAATAGATTTCGGAAAATGCAAATCAAAATATCAATTCGTCTTATGTAGATGTTTTAAGTCGATTTGTTAATTCTTCAGTCATGGCAATTATGTATTATATTATATAACAGAGAAAGGTAAACTAAATTACAATATTTGATAAATGTTTAAACTAAATTACATTTACATTAACACGTAAACTTAAAAAAAAAAACAAGTCAAGCAAAACAAAAACAATTGCAGAGAGAGAAATTCTTAAGGTTTAAGCATACACTTACTTTTACTGCTGCTTTCCATACATTTTTAGATTTTGAATTAAGCCACCTACAAATAAAGAAACCGCAAATATTATTATTATAAATTATACAAAATGCGAACAGTTCTAAAGCATACATTTATGTTATATTTTTAAATTTATGATTATTGTAAAAAGCTTAAACGTAAACAACACATTAAAAATAGATCTAAAAACGAAAACAAAAACAAAACAAAAAATATGGAAAAATAAATTAAAATTTTTTGAAAGACATTTGAGCAAAATATTTGCAAGTTTTATTATTTATTTCAGTTCTTAAATTTATGATTTATTCCACTTTTGATTTGTATATATAACATGTACATACATATCGCCAAATTGCATAAAACTCGAAACTTATCGAAAAAGATAGGTAAAGCCATAAATGAAGACAACAAGTTTCAATGAACACAAAGAAAACGCAAACTGCTCAAAGATTAGAAGCAAATTAAAAATTTGAAAAACAAAATAAACGAGATCGATAAATTTCTAATAATGGCAACAAAATATCAGGAATTACAAACTGAAGCAAGTTGGACCCAGTATGATGTTTTTTCTAGTAAAAACAACGTAACAATTTAACACGTAAGTCACGTAAGATTTTAGAGGCAGATGGAACCAAAGAAAATAAAGAAAAACAAACAAAAGTAAGAAACATCAACTCAATGTTGAATATATATATATATATATATCTATTTTGTAAAGCAAATTGCAAATAGTTACGAATGATTAAAATGAGAAACTGAAACTTTTACTCCAGCATTCAAATAGTTATGAATAATCCAAAAATGAAATTCCTAATTGTAAAAATTTGCAAAAAAAAAAGAAAAGTAAATAAAATGCAAATTCAAATGCTCGCGCGTGCTCGTGAATATTTAAACTTAAAAGTAAAAAAGTAAATAAAACTAAAAACAAGTTTCAAGAAATTTAGTAAGAAATAAAAACATGCAATTTAATGATTAAAGTAAAATAAATATAAAAGGAAAAGTAAACTTAGTTTAAAGATAAATTGGCGCTTCCTTTGCAAGTTTCATATTTCTAAAGCAAAACACACACAATTTAAACTAACAACAAAATAGACTAAAGTAAAGTAAAATAACTTGTTTCAGGGCAGTCAACGAGTTGTCTCAGTTAAAAAAGCTTTTGCTTAATTTCGCTGAAATGGCCAGGAGTTAAGATCTATTGGATCATTTGGGTCAGCTGCCAGTTTCTCTTAAACCGAATCTAAAACTGCATTGGTAACACTGTCTCTCACACTCTCTGTCTGTTGCTTCAACGCGTTGCATTGTCAGAGTTAAGCAATATAAATTGCAAATATATATATATACATATATATATATATATGTATTATATAAATAATTATACATATACATCTAATATCTATACAAACTATATAGTATATATGTATACAACTATTTATATGAGAAGAAGCAGCTGAAGCAGTCGAAGCTATATACATACAACTATCAATATGGGATAGCATAATTTACACTTTTTCTATGAATCGATTTATAGTGTACAATAAATACATAAAACAACACTCACAACAATTACAACAACAACAAGAACAACAAGGAGCCCCTGCGTTGATTGAGAGCCTACCTATCCGAAACTAGTGACGAGTTTAGTTTTAACGCAACTTTGTGTACAGCATTTCACACTGTCCTTTCAAATTCCGTTTTCAACTCTAACAAATTTGCAGTTGCCGTTGCAAACAAAAAGATAAAACAAATATGAAATGAAAACTGTAGCAATAAATAAGAACACCACAAGAAAAAAATAACACGATGCAGTAAGACCAGAAAATTAAAAGCATTTTTCTGAGCTGGCTGCATAAAATTGAAAAAAATTTGTATAGCCCGAATAAAGGCAAAACCCGAAAAAAGAAAACGTTGTGAAAATTTGCAAAATGACACGTTAAGTAAAGTAGCAAATTAAGCTTAGACACGAAAGAAGAAAGAAAGAAAACACAGAATAAAACTGTATGAACATCAAAAAAAAAAAGACAAAATATTGAATAATAATCACCGACAAATTGAGATTTAATAAAGATTTAATTACTTACAAAACAAACAAATGTTATTATTTGCTTTAATATATACCATAATATATATCATTTGAAATACTTATATCTCATTTGCTTAAGTAGGCATATGCATAAGAAATATCCATACAAGGTATCCTAAACGTCCATATCTTGGCCATTTATAGTCCGATCCCGGAAAGATACACCTCTTTAAACGCGTATAAATCTATAGCATTGAATACAATTGACTTCAAAAATGCTCAAAATTTAGGACGGGGATTTTTGAATGCCAATCGATGATCTGTACGAGTTTAAAAATGTATATCATTCCAAAATATGAGCTTTTTTGCCCATGATAATGAAGTTTTTGATCTATAAAACACTTTAAATGGCTATATCTCGGCCATTTATAGTCCGATCCCGGAAAGATACACCTCTTTAAACGCGAAAAAATCTATTGAATCGATTGTCATTTAAATATTTCGATTTTAAAATTTTCGCGATTTTGACAAAATTTGTGATGTTACCCCTTGTGATTTTTGTCAAAAATGGTCAAAATTTGGAATGGGAATTTTTGAATGCCAATCGAAAGTCCTGATCTGTACGAGTGTAAAAATGTATATCACTCGAATATATGAGCATTTTTGCCCTTGATAACGAAGGTTTTTGATCTTTACATCACTTAAAATATCCATATTTCGGCCATTTGTAGTCCGATCCCGGAAAGATACACCTCTTTAAACACGTACAAATCTATAGAATTGAATGTCATTAAAATATTTCGATTTTAAAATTTTCGCGATTTTGACAAAAATTGTGATGTTACCCCTTGTGATTTTTGTCAAAAA